>QKWP01002052.1:70746-90351 GCA_003550325.1 Gigaspora rosea | reverse complement strand
ATGTTTACAAAACAAATATGAAGATATCATTGAACTTATTGAAGAATATGATACTGAGTAACCCTTATTACAAATCAACAATAAACAAAAAGAAAAATCGGAAATTATAAAAAGAACACTCCACTGAACCGACTTAAAGGATAAACTGAACTTACAGGAAAAATTAAAGAAACCCCAAAAATAACAAGAACTACAAACTGAACCCTGAATCAAAATGAACCCTCAAGGAACTGGAGATTATTACTGCAAGAAATGTGACCTTTATGTCGAAAACCCTAAAAGACATCAATGCACTTATAACATAATTGAATCAGCCCTTGAAGAGATTCAACACGTCCAAAACTGGAAAGAGAAAATGACTCAAGAAATTAGAAACGAGTTAGGACTTAATAGTGGACCACCAAACAAAGTAAAAGGGAAAGAAACCTTTTTTGAAATAAAGGAAAAACAAAAGAACTTAGGAAAATATATTTGCAATATCTGCAAACAACCTGGACATACTAATCGGTATTTCCCAGAGAATGAATGCTATAAATGTCACGAAAAAGGACATCAAGCACGTGACTGCCTTGAAGCAAGAAATAGAAATGATCAACCAATCAACATTAATAACAGTAGTACCAACGCGACCGCGTCAAACTCTAAATATTGTACCTACTGCAAAACCACCGGACATGAGAACTATCAATGCAGGACCTCTAGACTCCTTAAAGAAAATGCAAATCTCTTTTGCAAATGTAACCCTGAAAGAATTATCCAAAGAAGAGAAGAACATACTAATTGGACCACATATAATTAACAACGGGATAAACATCACTGTTGTAGAAAAGAATGCAACAGACCAACTGCTAAAGAAGATCTTTATTATATCAATGGATTATTCATTGACCCATATTCATTACAAGTGATCTACATTGAAGAAACCCTCTATTGTAAAGGATGCTATTCTGAAATGCATGAAGCATTAGATTTTAAGGACCCCAGAAGTAAGAAATACTTTACAGGACAAGGCAAAAAGACTATTTGTCGACTCTGTGAAAAACCTAATATCACTAGAAGAATGGAAAGCCATGATGGAATGCATTTCTGCAACAAAGAATATAAATTCACCCAAATGATCTTTAACAACATGAATATGGCCGAAGAAAGACTAACAAATCAGCAACTTGATAATAAAATCAGAAACTATACTCGGAAAAATACAAATATATCATATCATATTAATGAATCACAAATTAAAAGAATTATTAGATATATGATATACTACAAAGATAATATGAATAAGTGGCACCATGAAGATGAAGATTTTAAATTAATGAATGAAGAATACAATAATGATACATTCAATGACCCTGAAATCGATGAAGACATCAGACCTATTAGAATCAATTACTTCACCAGAATATATGGACAGGACCATTATAATGAAGAACTAACAACAGAAGAATACGAAGAATTAATAGATGAAGATGAAGACCCTGAATTACGCGAAGCAAGACTTCTATCCATGAATCAAGATGTCAGAACCAGACCCATGTCAAACACAGAAATACGAGAAGAAATGAAAAATGCTGAAGAAGTTCTAAAAGAACAAGGAAATATATCCCTCTGTAAAGAATGTTTAATGCCCAAAGAAAAGAATACTATAGGATACTGTGAGGACTGCCAAAAAGAAGTCAATGCAAAGGCTATTAACCTTCTTATAGAAGAAGAATCTAGAGAAAGATCCATTGAAAAATCAAGACAAGAAGACCCAGAAGAAATGTATTATGAAGCCCGGAAAGATAATGAATTATACAGAAAGCAAACTGAAGAACAAGACCAAATGGATTTTGAAGAAGAAATCGAAGAAATCCCACGATCAAGACCAACCTCACCAGGATATAACACTAATCGAAAAATTGAAGAACTATACGCTATATTCGGACTAATGGCAGAACAACAATTCAAACTCACACAAGAAAATAAGGCCCTTGCCAGAAGGATTACAATTTTGGAACAGTCGACCCTAGAACTCCAAAATGAAAACCAGAAATTAAAAAGGAAATTGAAAGACACTCAAGAACACGTAAACCTTGAAGATCCATCAGAAGATGAAACTGATGAAATGAAACGTGCAAAACAATTTAGAAGCCACAAGACCAAATACAACAATAGATTCTGAACAATTGATACAAAATATTTACAAATATTAAATATTCAATATATCCATATCTAGCAATTATTTAAAATATAAATATTTACATTGTATTATTAATATTATTTACCAATGAACTAAATGAACTAGAACAATAAAGAACCATGAACTTATTGAACTATATTGAACGGAAAAATTATAAAAGGACTAAGAACTGAACCATGAACCTACATGCTCAAAGCATATACATGAAAAACAAAAACACTCCAAGAAATAACAAAAGAAATACCAAATCTTGTGACAATTGTAGAAACGAACATATACGCTGCAATTATCCCAAACAAGAAAGTACTTGTGACCGCTGCAAGTGGAAAGGAATCACCTGTCAAAATACTAAATTTTACAAACCACGAGGACCTCAACCAAAGAAAAAGGACCATACCCTTAACCATATATTGAACCACTAGTTGAATGAACCCAGAAATACATGAACAAAAGAAATTTCTAAGAAACATTACAAAAGACTATATTGATCTCCAAGATTCTAACCAAGAGAATAACGTAGTCGAACAGATATTATCAAAGGAAGAACTAAACATAAAATTGCAAGGACTCCTTGACCAAATAAAAATCCAAATCCAGACCTTACAAGGACAACTCACATTAGAAGAAGCTTATAAAAATAATGAGTATACATTTCTATTTAAAAGAGCAACAGCAATTTACAAAACAATAAACAGTAACAAGTCAGAAGTAATAGTACAAAGGAAATACCTTTCGCAAATAAGAAAACTTGTAGAATTCTATATTGAAGAAAGCAACTTAACAGAATACTGGTTCTACCCAAAAAACACAGGCTTATTACGATCACACGAATATATCAGACCAACAATCGATCAGTTACTTAAAGGAACCTACGAAAAGAAAATTAAATATAATTATAAATTAGTAAAAATCGAATAGCAAAGAATACAAACTCGCTAAAAACGGAAGAAAAACAGCTGAAAGACACCCGCGAAGAGGAGTGAATGTCACGGCAACCCATAAGGAGAACTCAAGAACCACAGTTATTAGAAACAGAAAAAGCATACTTAAACAGAACATTACTGGCATTAGAAGGAGCACGAAATATCCAGGAAAACGACCAAGCCACACAAATAATATTTCCAAATACAGGACTAACTCAGGCAACCCAAGATTATCTATTACAACACCATACCCAGCTAATATTAGAAACCTCGACTACTAGAAGGAACCCAAGAACTAATAACTTAGAAATCATTGGAACGCCTATAATCACTGAAGCAATAGGAATATTACTTCAAACAGCATTTGGACAATATACTGTATATTACGCTTACGACCAAATCAACAATAAAAGATTGGGGTTACCAACTGATATCTTTAATGCCCGATAGAAAAACAAGAACTTATTACATAAAGAAAATAATACTGCTACTCGAAAATTATAAATCAGAAATAATAAAAGAATTAACAACACTTGAAACACCAAGATTAAAAGAATACTATAAAACAGCTCTTATATCAATATCAGTGAACCAAGGAATACTTGAAGAAAAGATAAAAGAAATTTCCATCCAAAATATAGAAGGAGAAATAGTTGATAAAATAATCGAAACCCTTTTACATATCAATAATACAAAGTGGACCAACTTATAGAAGCAATACCTTTAACTAATATTACTATATTGTGGATGAACCACCTTACATTATCAGTACTTACCTACGATCGAACAACAATATACTTTATAATTTTATTAGAACATACTATACTATTAATATCCATTTGTTATATAATCAAACTAATTAAAGAAGGTATTATCGAAGCCTATACTATTAAACTTGCCAAAGAACAATTTAATGAACGAAGAACAAAATAAAACATTAGAAGAATTAAGAAGATTCAGATTTAACTGGAAACCAATTTCTAGACCACCTAAAAATAGAAAAGTAAAAAGATACCCATGAAATAAAGATATCCTGGAATCAAGAGAGCTCATACAAATAACTGACAATATCTGGAATACAATTAACAACCTTATTGACCGAATAAACCCTACAAATAATTCTAGACTAGGAGCAATCCTATTAACACTTGAAGGAGCTAAAAGTATAGCAAGAGAATTCTATCCACATATACTGGAATACGATAAACAAAGACCAGATAGAATACCACCTCATATTTTAACAAGAACAGCAACCTTATTTCTGGATCTAACAGAAAGAGAACTTGTTGAGGAACAAAAGAAACAAAGAAACATTTATAACAATTTCCTAGATAACACACAGGCACAGATTGAAGGAATAAAGAAAAGATTACTAGCAGAATCGCCAGAATTTTGCAAAATATTTGAAGAAAACCCTGAAACAGAAGAAACAGAATTCTATTACGGAGACTATAATAACCAGTTCACAATATTACCGTTCAGGTTTCATCATCTAATATTACACCATCTAGAAGCAATTGACAATATATTGTATTCTGAAGGAGCAAGAAATAAGATATATTTTGAAGAAGAAGAAAGTTACATATCAGCATATACGGAAATAAATAAACTCAGTCAAGAATTTCTAGACCAAGCAAAGAAAGTCAAAGAATTAAAAAAGGAAAAAGAAAGGCTTGAACAAGCCACTGACAAAATAATCAATAGAATACTACTGGAAAACAACAAATCAATTGAGAAACCAAAAAGAATAAGATCTAACTCAATCTAAATGAATATTAAAGAAGAAATAATAATAGAAGAATTGAAAGAAGAATATTTTAAAAGAACCGGAAGAAAAATAGAAGAATACGGATACTGCACAATTGCATCAGATATAAAAGAAATAGAACCAGAATATCTAGAACACGAAGAATTATACAAAAAGCTTGACTATTTACACTCTATAATAATTAATAATATAGGACAATATCTTATTAAAAGAAGAGAAACCTACGATACAGTAGGAGAATTAAATATCTACAATTGCTACTCAGATAATCGCACCTGGAATAAATTAACAATAGCAAGAAATATCTTTAAACTACAAGAACAGGTTTATCAACCTTATCTAGGACACGAGATAGGAATAGTTGCTGCAAATAAATCATATGCAGATATAATAGAAAATATCATCCTAAGCATTAAAGGAGACCAATTCCATCAAAAAATAGAAAGCACTATTGAAAAGTCATAGTAATAATATCAACACCTTTACTAACTTACTGGATAAAAACAGACCCATACAAAAATACAAATGAGTTACAACTCCCAATTCGAATTAACCAGTAACTATAGACCACAATACTTTAGTCACTTAGCAATAACAAGAAGAATAAAATTAAAACTAAAATATATTAGACCAGAATATTTATTTGAACAATATCATTTATTCCTTGTAAAACCAGAAGATTTAGGAGAAACTAAATATATCAAAAAGAACAAAAGAAAAGAACCCATAGAAGCTTTATATAAAAACTTAGAAAAACTAAAATCAGACCTAAATGCAGAATTATTTGAACTGGCACTACGATACGAATCTAAAAATAATGAAACACTCAATATACATAATTGCTACGAAAACGAAGAATACTGGGAGATAGTAGATACAATCAGAAGAATCAACCTAACTATAGAGTACCAAGAGCAAACCTATAGCCCATACTATTAAGCACAACCAGAAAAGGAAAAACAGGAACGCTTACAAAGCTCCTATATAAAATTCCTTGAAGAACTATACGAAAATCAAGTAGGAATTTGGATAGCAAACCAATATGTAATAGTAGAAACTTACGAAGAACTTGAAAAATACCATGAACAATATTGGGAACGAGAATCTATTTCAGTATTGGAACAGCCCTTACAATGAAAATGAAATAATATCATTTTTACCAGAACGAAAAATGACACAACTAATACTATTCACAGAAATAGAAAATGAGACATGTATATTATTAGCACAAAGGATAAACCCAAATAAAGACTTTTATTTAAACCTAAATGGACCCGGAGGAAAAGCAATACATGAAAAGAATGAAAATATAGATGTATGTGTAATAAGGGAATGCTTTGAAGAAGCTGAAATAGTATTAAGGAACGAAAAACTGCTGAAAATATTTGAGGAAACATGCTACTCGACTGAAGAATGGAAAGCAGAATCTTGTCTACAAAAGGAGGCAAGTCATATAGTAACCTTAGCAATCTACATACACCCCTTAGAAGAACCACCAAAACATACAGAACCACACAATTTAGGACCATGGAACCTATACAAAATAGAAGAACTGTTAAAACATCGAAATGAATTAATACCGATACTTGAAAAAAATATAGAATTAATAGACATAAAAATAAAAACCTACGAACAAGATATATTAGAACTACCTATAAATGCACAGAAATTAGAAGAAATAAAAATTAAAATGGGAAAACAACCACAACGGACCCGAGAAACTTTCAACTTTTTCAACGATATAGAATTAGAAATACCAGAAGAGGAAGTGCCCGAAATCATAGACGAACAGTTTCCTGTACTAGCATTAAACTTTGGGAAGTTATCTTCATTCGAAATCCAAACCTTGATCAAATATAAGAAAAAGATCCAAGAATTGATTAGACCACTTAGGAGAATTGAACACAAAATTCAAACAATAGAAAAATCATATAAAGGATTCAAGTACTTATCCATATTTGATAAAACTGAAAGAAAAATAATAGCCCAAAGATTTGGAGAAAACCCAACAATATTAGAATTATCTGAAGATAACACGATACCACATAGATTCCGAAACACAATATTTGAATTTGAAATTCACAAAAGTTCCACAAATAAACTAACGTACCTCAAACTCCGCCTATCTAATGACCAAACACAGATCAATGGTACAACTAATGGAAAACAAAATGGGAATTCTTCCATAAGAATTATTCGAAATTACCCCTAATTTAGTAATTCCTGGTAATTCAAAATCTGACCACACTGTGCAATACTATAGCCCATTTACCATATGGGCAGATTTTGGAAATTTGGCGATGTTTTCGAATGTGATCTTCAAAAAGCAAAATTGGTGATTATTGAGAATTTGTCTTACACTGATTGGTTGCTTTATTTAATATAGTAGTCGAAGTACTACCGAAAACTGTAACATAAAAGACTCTGGTTCAGTACGTACGTTGTTACGATCAGTTGGGAGAACTTGATGAAATTGGACCAGTTTAGTTCGATCGTGAACAAATTGTGATTGTTTAAACCGATAAACCAACACACATTATTACGGGTATAAGGGTTCTCTTTATTAATATGAATAAATATATCGGGTTATCACAATTATACTAAATACTATCTACAACTATTAGCTACTTGTTGTTTTTTCTATAAGCTAAAACTAAACTTTTATATATTTTTAATTCATATGGGAGCTTTAATTACTTAATTGGAAATTTGAAAATTTGATCACCCCATTTGGAGACTTGATCACTCATTTGGATATTTAATCACCTGACTATGCACAAACTATACTAAAATAAGAAATACATGATGATAAAATAATAATATAGTTGCCTCTCTCTAATCCGAATTCTCTAATCAGAACACTATTAAATTCTCTTTTATCTGAACAAAATACTCTAGAACATTTGTAAATTTTATTATAGAGTTCTGATTAGCTAATAATAACTCTTTGAGAACCAAATCTAAAAAATTTTTTATATATAAAAATCCTTAAGGAACATTTTTGATGGAATAGAGAGAGTTGACTGTACTAATAAAAAAAAATAAAAATAGAACATATATACTTGCTGGCAAAACCTGGACAAATCCAAAACTCCTAAAAAGTAATTGCTGTTTGTAAAAAATTAAATCAAACAAATAATTCTAAAATTTTATAAATATATTATCTATAGTTATAAGAATATACTTGATTTATTTAAACAAAGATTATTAATAAATTTTTGAGCTATAAATTTGGCCAGACACTTTGGGTTTGTCCACTTTAAGTAAACTTAAAGTAGACAAACCTAAAGGGTCTGGCTAAACTCATAGCTCAATAAATCAAGTACATTCTTATAACTATAGAAAAGGTGTAATGGTCTGGGATGCTTTAGTAATATGAATGTGAAGAACTATACTGAGGTTCTCCATGATTGTTTGTTGCCTTACTTTAAAAGTCTATAAAAGTTGTTGGAAAATCAAGATGACAATGCAAAATTCACATGCATCATTTACAAAGGAAGAAAATGGAGTCGATCTACTTCCTTGGTCATTGTAAGCCCTGACCTCAACCTCATCAAACATATTTGGGATAAATTTAAGCATTGTGTCTGTAAGCGTGTTCCCCTACCAAGCAATGAGTCAGAACTATTCTGTTTGCTGCAGGACGAGTGGTTTGGTTTAGATGGTTCAATTTTTTGAACCCTATGCCTCATCATGTAATTGAAGCAAATGGGTATCCAACCCAATATTAATTTTTGTAAATAAAAGTTTGTTTATATAACTATTAAATAAAAAAAATTAACCCAAATTGATAAGTGGGTTGTTGAGAAATTGAATCATAAAACTTGTAAAAAAAAGATCGTCATATTGTAGCCAATAAAATTCCAGTGCTCACTGTCAGGGGAGTGTACATACGGATGTTCATACTATTCAATCTTGAAATATTTAGTATTAATTCAAAATGAACTTTTCTCAGAATAATTTTCGTGAATAACAGTAGTAAGTTTTACTTCACCTGAACATTTTAGTTAAAGTTCTATTTTTGTAGGAAATAGGCTCTATTCTTTGGTAACGCTATTATTGTACAAACAACAGAAAATTCTTATCTTGATGTAAATCTTTCGTCACTAGACATAGTGAATGGAATACTTCCTTCAAGTAGACAACAATTTCAAGCTGTAGTGACAGTAATGGCGCATATATGTATGCCTTAAACTTATATGCTATTATTTTTTATTTGTCATTTAAAAAGAGATTGTTATTATATAACTAATATGATAACGAAATCAACTTAATAAAACAAAAAAGCCCAAATAGTTTCTAAAATTGCTAATACAGTACATGCCAAAATAAGAAATAAATTTACTACCCATTCCTACAACCTTAAATTGATACTATATAATTTCAAATAGAACATACACAGAAAAATTACGGTAATAGCGTAAAATAAAAAACTACCTATCAATTCTAATGCTCTATCAAATTGTGGATACTTGATTGCAATTAATACAACAGCAGTTAATACTAACATATGTGACAAGAACTTTATGAATATGTAACAACCATTACGTATGCAAGTCCATAAATTGCATGGACTTTTTTGATATTGTATTTCTAGGTATGTATAAATTTATTGGGTTTAATGTAAGCCCAATTTTTGTAAATGAATTAATCGCCGCGAGCCATACTATAAACTTATTTAAAAATGCCAAATGATCAGGTGTAGACTGTGTTATCTGCAGTAGAATATTTATTATTTACAGTATTATTCAAGATAAAATTATTAATAAATTTCCAAATAAAAATATTTAAATGTATAATTTAAACATCTGGTTTTGCCAGATTTCCAAACCACATACAGCTAATGAAAGATAAATGACAGTACCAAAAATGTACGAGATATTTATTACTTTCTGGTATTTATTAGGTGTCTGCATATCTAAATATATTGGAGGCAATGCAGGATGTCCTGAAAAATAACCTATAGTTAGTAAACTAATTGCATTATAACTAACAAGGTCAAAATAATAACCTGCATATCCAGCTATTATCAATCCAAAGCTAAAAGGTAAAGAATTCCAATCGGATAGGATTAAATAAACTTCCAGGTCGTTCATCTCTTGTAAATCCATCAATTATTACTATAATTGCTAAAACAATTGTTGTTAATATTCCAAGAAATGAAAAACTTGAGAGATATTTAAGATCAATTAATCCTATTGGTATTAATATCACCCAAGCAATAACTTTTAGAACATCAAGAGACATATTAGGAAAGAATATTTGTAAAGAATCACCAATAAGGATGATTAAAGAAACTGCTATTGCAATTAACTCTAATGAAAACAACTGATATAACAAAATTTACCAAATTTCCAAACGCAATCGTAGCTATTATGTGTTGAATATTTTATTTATAAAAATTTTATTTTATCAAACGTTCATGATTTAAAAAAAAAAATTTTTATGAAATACCTATGTCATGATATGTGTGAACCACTTCTTTATAATTCAAACATTTTATATTTTATTAGTAATCTTGCAGTGTAATTCGTAATTCCCATGCAGAAAAATAATAATGATATCCCGATAATCCATCCTTATATTTAAATGCGAGAGGTAATGAAAGGATTCCGACACCTAAAATAAATCATTAATAAAATAAAATTTAAATATTGCATAATTGGAAATATTTCAATACAGGAAGCTAAAACAAAAGTTACTCAAACCATAAATATTTAGTAATGATTTAATCTATTACCTATTAAAGCATTGCAAAAATTGGAGATTGATTGCACAAGGGTAGATTTAGATTTTAGACGTTTATCTTCTTGAATTTCAATGTTGTCATACTGATCAGACATTACAAAAATCTATAAGATATAACAATGCAATCCAAAAAGCTTTGCTAAAAAAACTTTTCACTATTAATTGTTATTGCTACGCTAAAAATTTGTAAGCAAAAGCATCATCCACAGGTCGAAAGACGGCAAATCGGGTATAAACCGGGTACCTAGTTTTTAATTCTATTGCTGACTGATTGCTTCCTGATTGATGACGATTTTTGTTATGGCATAAATCAGGCAGTAATCAGCTAGCAATTAAATTAAAATTAGGCATCCGGTTTATACCCGATTTGCCATCTTTTGATCTGTGATCTATGGTACTAAAAATTTAATCATCTTTTCATTTTAAACAATTTATATGAGCGATGCTAAAAAAAAAATCAGACTTCGTTTTTATACTTATAACCATACTTACCGAACCTTCACAAACAGTTACCATTTTATAAAATTTAAACCAGAAAGTAATCTTGATATATTGTAAATATTTTTACGCGTTATAACTATAAGAATAGGACTTATATCACTTATTTAAATAACTATTATTGAGATACTAGTTTGGCCAGAGTTTGGGATATTAGCGTGGAAAATCCAAACTATTATAGCTTGAATTTAAATATATCGGATTTAATCCTTGAAAAAATATGAATAATTGAGTCCGATAAATTATAAGTTTAAAAGTCAGAAGTCTGGTTTTACCATGGTGTCACGCATGTTTTCATTGATTCTTACAAATGTAAATAGTATCTATTTGAGATATTATATTTTTATTGTTAGACAAAATATAAAGTTTTAAATGTTTGAATCTAGGTTTAAATCTTTATCAAATGAAATTGAAGTAACAAAAAATGATAAAATAATAAATAATATTCGTAATTATTTTAACTTGATTCGCTTAGTCTAAAAATTTAATTAAACAATAAACTTCACTGCCATATAATAATAATATGCTTAATTTACCTCAGCCATGTTAGTTAGAAATAAATACTATATATTGTAGTATTATTTTGAGAGATTTCAATAAAGAATCTGATTGATTAGTTGAGTAAGCTTCAGGCTTTAAATTTATAAACAATAGGCTCAGCTTCTGATCAGCAGAATATTTATAGTCATTGTCATGCAATCTTAATCCTATGGCGCACATAACTACCGTATTTCGTGGGCTACTTTATACAGTAGGGGATACTATGAGAATTAAGTTGCACTATATGAATGTCAAACTTGTCATTGGATTTTCAATTATAACTATCGATTTTATATTTATAAAAAAAACAAAAAATTATATCAAGAAATATAAGCGGGTACTGGGACATTTTTAACACTCAAAATGCTAACTTTATCAATCATATCGTCTAATTTTCGACAATTGGGCCCTGAATAGAATCATTAAATTAGTTTGAACCCTTAATTAACTTTTTTGAATTGGTCTGACGAATTATTAGGGTGATTGTTTGATTTAATGAGGGTCTATTCTGCACGATCCTACTAAATTATCTTAAAACCCATTAGAAAATCATCTAATTTATTAGCATGAGCCCATTAAGACATGTTGCTTGACATTGTTATTGTTATGAGTGAATACTAAACATAAATCTTCCGCCCCAGTCTTTCAAACAATTGTATTGTCAAATAACCTGCTCCATATAAGCAGGTTGGCAATGGATATACTCCATTGAAAAACTTGCTAATCAATAGAGCCAATGGAACCAATGGAATTAGTTATTAATTATTAACAAATACTATATTATAGGCTAGTTGGCCTCTATTGGCTCCATTTGCAAATTATTCTCAATGGAGCAATGGAGTGATGCCAATGGAGTTGTTCTCCATTCACCCCAATGGATAAATGTGCCAACTAGGGATGGGCACGGTCGGTCACGGTCAGTCATCGGTCGGTCATGATCGGTTAACCGAGCTCAACAAGCGATCAACGTGTACAGGGTATTACATCCATATTACCCGGAAGATCGTATACGAAAATCGGAAACACCGATACCATTAAGGAAATCGAATCGACATGACAAGATTAGAAGTTAATCCGTAATGAAACGCAAAGAAGATCGTACACCGATGATCTGATAACAACAATCAGATGAAGATAATGAAAATCAGACGCGAAAATAAAGAAGAATAATAAGCAGAAAAGAATTAATATTTAGTATAGTAAATTAACTAGTTAGATCGAAAATGCTAAGTTTTTATATCATGAATTTTATAGTTATCAGAAAAGTATTTAAACAGTAGATTTTAGACATTCAAATCTGTGTGTTGAACTCGATAAAAATAAGTGTTGACTACAAAATATTATATCCAGAATAATACCTTCAATACATGTACACTATTGAAATATTCTTGCTTTCAATAGGTTTGACCTTTATTGTATACCACTTGTAATTACTACTTTGATAGTAGTAAACTATTTGACATATCGAAATCTACTCCTTGCACCAAAGAAATCTAGCATACATATTTAACCATAAACATTTAACATATATTCTCTATATTTATCAAAGAAATATTATAACAGTATACTTAACTGTACCCACTATTATATTTAATAAACTGATTATTATAAACATAAACATACTTCGAATAAGTGAAAAGTTAGTTTGTTGGTTTAAACTTAACGTATATATTAAGGACTAGCTACCCTTGAGAAATACTATACTCTTCGAAGGAAAAATATAATAAACAAGACATGCACTAACAAGGCGAAAACAAATAAAAGCTGCAACGCCATAATAAAGAATAACTAAATGAGAATATACACTACACTTTACAAAATATTTATCATCTGGATTATAATAAGTCTAACACCAACACCAAAGAATTTTATTAAAGCAGACGTTATAGTCATAACAGTACTAGTACCAGCTCCTGCACTAATTACTACAACTCCTACAGAAAGCATTACTACTACGAGTAAAGCAAGTAAAGAAACTGCAACTACCTCTATTCAATCAAACTAAACGAACCAACCAGAAGATAATAACAATAGCAACCTTACCACTATTGTTGGAATATTAGCTGCAACATTAACAATATTAGCAATAACCTTAACAGTATTAATCTGCTGTATACGAAGATTTAGAAAAAGAAAACAAGCGTATAAACGACATCTTAATACAGGAACAGGAGCAGTACCCCCACCTTCAGTATTACAAGTTCAAAGAGAATTAGCATATCAATATCCTAACACCTCAGACTTACCATTCCAACAAGGCGCATTCTCAAACCAAATCCCAGAATTAAATCAAAACCAATTGGAAACTTAAGTAAGCAATCTCGGCCTTAGAGACCAAGTACGGACTAAACAACCGCCACCACTACCACCTTACTAAAACAAGTAATCCGAAATAAAAGAAGTTTAATATAGGAAGTTCACCGAACAAAAATAGATCAACAAAGAAGAAAAGATAGGAATACTAAAATAAGAACTGAAACCGCGACTATATGCGTATGAGTTTGATAAACAAAGACAAAATAATATCAATTATAGTAACAATTGCTTCACTTATACTAGGCACCGTTATCGCATTAATAATATACTTCGCACTACTAGAAATCCAAACTAAATTAGCTCAAGGCATAACAATCACATTATTATCTGCAACAATAATATTTACAATCTATGCCCTCATCAGACCATTATAAGACAGCAGATCAAACAACATCGACAACTGTTAACTGCAATTGTAATTTATAAAATCCGCCAGCATCTACATTACTACTTACTCTAATCGTAACAATATTCGTAGCTATCATAACTATTCTCATAATCGAGTACAACCATCAAAGATATAAAAAGAGACTCTACAAACAGTTCTCTACTCTCTACAGACCATACGGAATCAAGATACCAACACTGGCTATTGTTAATCTATGAATATTCAAAACCAAGATATACAAACACCTGACCAAACCCAAACCATAACACTTACCGTATCCATTATAATCATACTCGTAATCATATCTATAGTTATATCAACCACTATATACTGTTGTTGTAAAAACAGAATTAAAAGAAGGAACTATTCAACTCAAAGCAGTATACATACACCATCACACATCTACTGAGATCCCATAACTAAAGAATTAGTTGTAAACAAAAGCAGACTACCAACTGTATAAACATATTCAAAAGACTATTTGGAAAAAAGAAAAGAAGACAACACAGACCCAGACCAGTACCAATACATATACCACATCACCAAAGAAATAACTACCTGGCAAATAACCAATTCGGACCAAACACCCAAGAAATAGATAGATTACTAGGAACCACATGTACCAGAAGTTAAATGAGTGTACAATTTCTCATACTCACGATATCTACCACAACCATATTCATAACAGTAACACCAACACCTATATATACTACAGTACTCGCGAACAATACAGTAACTACTACAATAACAACTACAATTAACTCAGAAGTAACAGCTATAATAACACTGAGCTACGTAAACGATACCAACGTTATCACCCAAGACATAGTATCTAAAGCACTACTGATATTCGCAATAGCAATAATAGTATACATAAACTATAGACACAGATTAGGAAAGAAGCTCAAGATAGCCAATAATCATCTTGACCACACAGAAAGACTAGCAACTACATTAAATGCTACAATCTCACCTAATTAATGAGTTGCGAAAATGATGAAACATCTACAAGCGAAACATATAACACTGCTGACGAACTACTTGCAGATTTAGAGAAAAGACTATTAAAAGAAAAACCTAAATACTAACCATTAGACAAATACGATGAAGAACTATATCAGAAATTTAAAATAATAATTGATATTAGGAAACCTGCACAAAACGATATAATACAAGTCTATATCATCTATTCAATATGAAAAGAAGAAGATAACGAATATATTAAAGAAATAGCCAAAGCCTATAAACAAAACCTAGAAGAAGAATTAATAAAATTGACAGAAACAAAATACAAAATAAGTGAATGAACACTATAAAGAAATTATTCTATATTGAAGTAGAAAAGTGGAAATACAAATATCCATTTCATCCAGACCATACTCGACAATACCTATATTACTACAATGGATTTAGAGCATACTTTGAACAACCTATACACGAATTCCCTATACTGACTAAAGATATACCATAAAAAATTGAACAATCATTAAATGCTTTAGATAAAATATACTTCAGAAACAACGGAGACTTAAGAAAAAAGGATTTTCTAAAACAAAACGTACTCTCCTATATCAAATACGGACACATATTACAAAGACCTGAAATCATTAGAAAAGGATTACGAATAGGAAAACAAGACATCGAAAATTACATACGATATTGTCTATTCGCAAGTATCAAACCTATTATAACTCAATAAAGAAGAAATGGCAGCAACAATCGAATACCCTGATATCACTAACCTTAACCTACTCAACCTAATGGGAGGAAAAATGATGAATGGAACAAACTGGCTTGAATGGAGTAATGAATTCGAAAAGAAGATCCAATCATTTATACCAATCACTCTATTGACATTTGGATTTTATACAGGAAACCACAAAACAACAGGATACACTTTAATTGCAAATAACGCCATAGCAGCAAATAATGATGGAGCATATAACGTATTCTTTATACGACAATTAATTACAAAAGCAATAACCCAATGCTTTACTAGAAATGCATACCAAGATGCAATGAGACATATTGACAGATATGTATGTTGGTTCCCAAGAGACTTTAGAGACGGAAATAGAGTACCAGCAGAAAACTGGGAATCAGATTGGAATCAAAATAATGCCACTCCAGTAACAGCATTGTTAAATCCAAATAACTTTCCAAGATCATTAAACTATACAGTAACCGCAACAGACGGAGGAGCAAACGCAAAACCAGGACAAGACATATTCACAGCCGATTATAGCGCTACAGCAAACCCAAGAAGATCTAAACAACTATCATTCAGACTATATATGGATAAATTATATATAACAAGCGGAACAGTAAAAGAATTACAAGCAAGCTTCACAACTTTACGATTCTTACCAGAATATAACATTGCAAAAAGAGAAGACGAAAACTTTATAATGATCTATAATCAACAAAAAGACAACGCAGGATATACCCAAGAATATAACCAAGGTCTACAATTACTCTTACAAGGAATGATACCTCAACCAGGAGAAAGACACCCAGAAGAAAACTATTGGGCCATGATGAATTTATTTGATGCAAACATCAATAATGAAGAAACCTTTTGGGCTGCATTAAAAAGAACATACACCTATTACAAAGAAAGTAGCATAGGAACAACACTACGAAAACAACAAAAATCTACAGCATATTTTTATAAAAATAAAGAAATACAATTCTCTGACAAGAAAACTAAAGGAAAACCAAGAGAATATGTTGTATTCAACATCCATGACGGAAAATGCTTTTCATGCGGAAAGAAAGGCCATTATATGAAAGATTGCCCAGACAAAGAAAAATTTAAAGGATTCAACCAATTCTACAAGCGAGGAAAGGGAAAAAGATATGGAAAACCTAAGACTAAGGAAGAAGAATCTAAACAAAAATTTACTAAGGCATTTACCCAAGGTAAACCAGGAAGACCAAGAAAAGAAAGACCTGAAACTACAACCAAAGAATATACTAAGGAAGAGAAAGGAGATGCATTTGCAAGAATGATGGCAGCAAAAGCTAAGAAGTTCGAAAGAGAAAAGAATAAAGCTCTTAAAGAAAATACCAAACCTGAACAAGCAACATTTGGACAAGGAAGATATCCTAGAAGAGATAAATCTAAATTCTGTGAGAATTGCAGGACATATTCTCATAATACTGTGGACTGCTACGCTCATAGAAAAGAATTTGAAGTAGAAGACCCTATAATCCATTACGCTCAAAAACAAAGAGGATGGCAAGGACGAACTCAACAACCAAATTATAAAAATTATAAAAACTACAGAAATAACCCAAGAAAAAATAGACAAATATATAACGCTGAAGCAATTGATAATAAAGTCTTCGACGAATACCAAGGATATCAGGAATATCTCAAAGCTAAACAAGCCTACATTGCAAGTACAAACGACTACCATAAAAAAGAAGCATCTAATCTTGAAATTCCAGAACATAGTGAAAATAAAGAAGCTCAATATTTTTAGAAGAGAGCCTGCGTGCTACTCAGGATACACTCTTTCATAACTACACTTGTTGTAGCACAGAGTATAATCATCATAAATATTCTAAGCACAAATATATATGTAATATCGACAAATGTAAGGAATCATATCAATATAACAAATCATTAAATAAAGGATCTACTCTTCAAAACTATCTATACTCTGCCAATGAATATTCAAAATTATATTTTCCACCTCACACACGTATCAATAAAAGAAAACCTAAAGGAGCAAAAGGCTTTTACTTTGTAGCATTAGTAAATAATATACCTATGGAATTCAAACTAGATGAAGGAAACACTAATACAATTATGGGCATGAACCATGCAAAAGCACTAGGAATGCATAATATAATAGAAAAACCAGCAACCGCAAAAGCAGTTGGAAGCAACGTACAAATACTAGGCAAAATGCTAGTAAATCTCAAAATCAATGAATATTTTACACCAAATATAAAAATAGACGTACTAAAAACCCAATCTAAATATATTCTCCTTAGCAACAAAACACAATCAGAACTCAGTATCACTAAAGACTTTAAAAACCAAATTATCAAAATCAATAAAAAACCTGTGTTAAACTAAAGAACCTTAAATAGTCGAGCAAACGGTTACGGCAACTCATTCTATAGGACTGGAGGGCGTTATAACCTTTCTGGTTATAAAGGAATCAATGGACTGAATGAGCCCATTTCTCACCGATCTGTCTCTGAGCTTCATTATGGTTATCAGAGCAAACAAGAGGAAAAGGCGCCCAACGTTAATAAATACTCTACACGTAACGACCACATTATAAATAAACCAAAATCACAAGAAGAAAAGGACAATATTTTGAATAAATGACAGAACGTTACAAAATATCTACCCTTCAACCCCATACTAGCCAAATACTTTAATAAAGAATCTTCTCAAAAGAATCGTGCCACAGACCATTGCAAAGAAATAAATTACAACAATAAATTTACTAAACCAAAACGAGAACCATATAAACATTTCAGTCAGGCTCACATTAACAATGAAGCACTACGCATATTCTACGAACAATGCATGAAGAATAAACAACGAAAGAAACAAATAGGCCTCACATGTAATGAAACCTGGCATGAAATTGTTGAAGCAGTTATCCAAACAGGAAGCAACCTGATGCAAACGTTCTTACAATATAAAGAACCATATCAGAAGGAAAATGATATGATGACCAAATGGATTGCATTACATACAGGAAATGCTGATGTGCAAAATGACATTAGAATTATTGAAGGCAACAAATTAGCACAGCTAGAAATAGTTATACATGCATCAATGGGATTAACCATAAGTGATAAACTCATGCAGTCAAAAGGTAAGATAAACTGGAAAACAGAACGTATTTCAGAAGAAATACAAAGAGCATATGGAGTGCTCCGTATTAAAAGGGCCCATTTTTACATTTATCTCATTTTGAGATAATCGAGCTTAACCACTTGTTTTGATTTTCGGACTGATCCGGGATTAATTAAATTTCACTATTTTGATTGGTTAAAGACGGCATGTGACTATCGGATAATCTCGTGACGTGTTGGCTCTACGCAGCCTCATGTAATTTTTCTTTTTACATTATCTTGATTTTTTATTATGCAAATCGACTTTCATTAATAATTGAAAAATATCAGTCATGTCAAAATTTACATGAATTTGATAAAAACTCATTTTTCAAAAAATTGTAAAAATGGGCCCTTTTAATACGGAGCACTCCAT
>QKWP01002052.1:11684-70424 GCA_003550325.1 Gigaspora rosea | reverse complement strand
ATTAAGAGACGGCCGCACGATTAAACCAACAATATTCGGAAGTGGACAAGATGTGCACGCACATATAATGTATGGACAATTACCACAAAGGATATTTGAAACAATAGTAAAGTATGCTAGTAAAGCAGTAGTCGAAACACCAAGAAAAACAGAATTTGACTTAAAAGAACAAGTCAATGAAATAAAAATATTAAGATATTATGCTAGCGATATGATAACATCGGACAAAGAATTAGACAAAACATTACAACAAAGGTTAAAAGACCTAGATAAATGGGATCCAATGAAAAAAATGAAATATATGCTTACACCACAAGATATCATTATAAATAAAGAAACACTAGTAACTGGACCAGTAGGATTTACAGAATCAGTAGCCTACTTAACAAAAACAATGGAAAGACTTACATTAGAAAACCAAGAAAAATATCACGACAAGAAACGTGATAAAGAAGCTAAACAAATGCAAACTGAAAAACTTGGACAAATGCAATATCGAATTAATCAACTATCTAATAAAATAGCAGATAAAGTAAATAAAACACCTCCGAGAACACCCCAAACACCTAGAACACCTACTTTAGGAGGCATGATGAACAGAATCAAAAGGAATACAGAAGAAATAAAAGCAGAAATTGAAAATAATCAATCAGAAGAATTTCTGCAAGATATCCAAGATCTGGAAAGAGATCTTACAGATATCGAAATGAGATTCGATAATGTAAATAACATGACAGCTGGAGAAGCTAAAAGATTTGTGAATACTATAAAAGAAATTAAAACAGTACCACAAGAAATATATAATGATCCAAGTATAACAGATAAACAGTGAGTTTATAAATTCATAAACTACTGGAATGATCAAAATGAAGAAAGTAAAACTTACTATAAAACTGAAATTGAAGAACAAGAAAAAAAATATTGAGGAAAAGCTAAAGAAATGCTCGATATGACAACAGAAGAATTCAGAAAGAAAACAAACCCTGAAAAGATAATAATTATACAACAATTATTAGCAATATCTGAAGCAGATAAAGATGAAAAAATTAGAACCAAAGCTAACCAAAAATACATGATCTTCCTAATGGAATGGGCATGAGAAGAAAGTCCCGAATCAATAAAAAAAGGAAGTAATAAATAACCCACAAACAGGAGTACCTGAATTAGAAATAGAAACATTAGATGAAGAAATTGTAAAACATGTTACAACTAAGTTTCAACCAATATTATCAAAAGATAGTGATAATGAAAATTAAAATGAAGATAACTATTATCAAGGTCAATACAATGAACAAAACACAGAATTAAATGAAAAGTTTTTAAAAGAGGCACAAGCAAAAAAAGTACAAGAACAAGCTAGTACCTCTCAAATAAAAACAAGAACTGGACGAAGTGATAGAATATATCAGCATTAAACTTACCAAGTCCATACCAATCACCAGTTACATACCAATATAGCCCAGATTATATAGATACCACATATAATGATCATTTGGATGATTATCAAGAAATGAAAACTGGAGATATACCAATACTGACGGTAAATCGATATGACTATGAATCTAGACCAAGTGAAATATCTGATATATCTAAACCAATAGATTACTCAAGTATGAGTAATGAAGGGTTACCTGAAATCCAACACGATGAAGAGATGACTGATACACAACCTGATGAACCGGTCACAACACAACAAGAAGTAACTCAATCCAAAGGATGGGATCATATGTACCAAATGTGATAAAATCACCAGTACAAACGCTATTTGGAAGAAAAAGAGCATCATCATCTGCATTATGAGAAAATGTAATTAAAAATCAAGCAATAAATACACCTACAAGTAGTGAAGTACCTGAGGAATTTTATAGAAAAAGACAAGATTCCTATAATGCTAGAAACCCTCAATTACCCAAAGCACAATTACCTAAACAATATACGCAATATGGAGATTTACCACACCAAAAGAAATTACAACCATTGTCACCAGGAACAAAAGCATGTTTATTCAGAAATGATGGCGATGACAAAAATACAAAAAATAAAGGAAAAGAGGTAGATAACATTGAAATATTCAATATAGAAATACACTCAAAATATCAACCTAGAATAGCGCAAAAAGGGAGAAAATGCACTATTCATGAAGAACTTTCACATATTCCTAACGAAATAAGAAAACATATAATACCCAATATTGGCACAGGAAAACCAATATGCATGGACCAATAGTGTAGTCTAAAACCTTATATATGGACACCAGTTAAAGTAACTAGAAAGGCAATTACCTTATACAAACACCTCTTCACATCGCTCAAAATGGAATAGTGGTACAAAACAGAATAATTAATAATTCAAAGATCTGGATGATCAATTATTCAGATAAAACAGTAGTAATACTGAAAGGATACCATATCGGCAATATAGAAAAAGTTAAAGAAATATTTGATGTTGATACATCCAAGAAAAATAAAGAATTTCGAGGAGAAATGAAAGTCAATGAAAAGGAAAAGACTGAAAAAGAAAGACTCGAAATACTCTTAAAAAATACTACAGAACAATATAGGAACCTACTATTACCTATATTTCAGAAATATATCAATATATTCCGAAGAAAACATGAAAAACCTACAACATATAATCAAAAGATGTTTGAACCAATTACGCTCATGCTTAACTGTGACGAAAAGGATATACCCTTCAGAGATAAAGCCAGAATGCCTAGACAATACTCTGAAGATAAAATTGAACAAGCTAATAAACTCTTTGACGACCTAAGATGACAAGAGTTTATAAGACAATCTAAAGCAGTATAGGTCTCACCATTAGTGATTATACAAAAGAAAGATGGATCATATCGTGTAGTAGTTGACTACACTAAGCTAAATAAATATTTAGAAGATAATCCGTATGAAATTCCTAATATAATTAGAATGTTACAACAATTAGCTCAGCATAAGATATTCTCTACATTAGATTTTACTGCGGCTTATCATCAATTTACATTGAGAAAAGAAGATAAGTCTAAAACGACCGTTTTTTTTCCTGGCAAAGAAAAATTTGAATGGAATGTTCTATCTATGGGATTGAAAACAGCACCTGCATATATGATAAGATATATGTATGAATTATTTAGAGATTTTTTATTCGTATATATATATATGGATCATTTAACGATTGCTAGTGATAATATTGATGAACATATTCGGCATATCAAAATGGTATTTGATCGCATAGAAAAAGGGGACATGAGTCTGAACCAGACAAATGCGAATTTATGGTAACAAAAACGTTGATTTTAAATCATCTAGTAGAATTCGGAAAAATCCACTCTAATCAAGTAAAAATTAAAGAAGCTGAGAAATTAAAGCCACCTACTGACGTAAATGAAGTAAGGAGATTTACAGAATTTATGAACTACTTTAGATGATATATTCAGAACTTTGCACAAATAGCTCAACCAATATATAACTTGTTAAAGAAGAATGTTCAATTTGAATGGACTAAAGAATGTCAAGATGCGTTTGACCTATTGATTAAAAAAGTAACAAACGCTATAGCATTAAATTACCCAAAAAAAGGTTATCAGTTAATTTTAAAAACTGACGCATTAAATGACAGAATTGGCGCAGTATTAAAACAAGTTAACCCCGATTTAGCTCATTACAAAACTAGAGAAGCATGAGCTAAAGGAGCTGAATATGAACCCACTAAATCCGAAGAAGAAATCATCGAATTTGGATCAAAATCTCTTACACCTACTCAAAGACTATGGGGCTCAACTCAGAAAGAACTGTATATGATATACTATTATCTTACTAATTGGCAACACTATATTGGAAATAAACCCATAATAGTATGTACTGATAACATGGGAATATCAGACGCAACTGGAAAAATGATACGAAATGATACTATGCAAAAATGGATAATTAAACTCCAAGACTTTTACTGGACTGTAGAAAGAATTCCAGGAAAGGATAATCATATAGCAGATTGGCTCAGTAAACAAATGAGTACCAATGAAAATGGAGAACAAATTGTAACGCTAAAAATAGGAATAAAAGATAAAGGAAAAGAAGTACCTGGAAAGGTTAAAACCGGAAATTTGGCTATAAAACCGCCAGAAGTTCGCACAGCCCAAGCACCGACAATCGTTAATCAAGCTTAAATAAAATGAAAATACAAGTACCACCATACTATTGATTAAAGAAAATCTTTGAAGAAAAGGAAGAATATTTAACCTATCTTAAAGAAAAACTGATCATACCATATGAATTAGTATGTATCTTATGCTGAAGATATATGAAGATTAAGAATGAATTATTTTAATGCCCAAATAGGAATTGCCGAAAGAAAGTATCAATCTACAACGGAACCATGCTCATAAAAAGTAGATTACCATGTAATAAGCTCCTTGAACTAGGATATTTATGGCTTATCAAGATGAGTCATGGATCGATAGTCAAGTTCACAGGACTTGCTGAAACAACTGTCACGTGATGGACACGCGTATACAGGAAAATGATTACACAAGAAATCAAAGAAATGGATACCAAAATAGGAGGTCCCGATATTATAGTTGAAATAGATAAATCCCTATTTTGGAAAACAAAGGAAAATGAAACCGTATGGGTATTTGGAGAAAAAGAAAGAACTCCCCAAAAGAAGATATTTGCAACAATCGTAAATGATCGATCGCAGGAGATTTACTTTACTATATCTGGAAGTATATCCATCCCGGTTCTATAATATATTCGAACATGTGGAAAGGATATACCAATATCTATGAAAGATTAAGAATGCAACACCACACTGTCAATTACGGACACAGGTTCAGTGCATGGGAATATGATGAAATAACAAACGATATCAAAGTCTATCACACTAATAGCATTGAAGCCACATGGCATGTGTTAAAGGACGCGATTCCAGTAAAGAACAGAAAGAAGGAAGATCTACCATTTCACTTATCTGAGTTCATATGGAGAAGACAGATAAAAGAATCTGAAACAGATCTGAGGAAAGCACTGATCGAGTGCATGCGTGATAGCAATACACTTCTTGATGAGGAAACAATAGATGAAAATGTTACTGCTGATTTGTAAGCGGAAATGCCGATCTAAGATAAGAAACTTCTATTTAAGACACTTTATTCTAACTTCAAGGGATATCTAGAACATATCGGATAAACTTAAAGAACTCCCAAAACAAGAAGACAAAGAAGAAAAAAAATAATCTACCAAACCTTACTTACTATTAAAGAAATAACGAAAGAAAATGTCTAACAATAATGGAAACAACGACCAATCCAACACTAATGAATCCAATGGATGCACTCAACAAGGACCCAACTATTGTCAAGACTGCGATAGTCATGTTAGGGATCCTGAGATCCATGAGTGCAGACCAGTAATTAGGAGACAACCAGTACCCCGCATCACTGGGGCAAATCCTATTAACCATAGAACTCCAATCATTTACTTTGGAGCATGTGATAAATGTGGACTTAGAACCGATCTCCGAAGACATAACTGTACTAAAAAGAAAACTATCAAAGAAATTACTTGTGGTGTCTGCAACAAGAAAGGACACCTCAACAGAAAATGCCCTCAGAACCAATGTTGGATCTGTAAAGAATTCGGGCATAGAAAAACTAAGTGACCTCAATATTATGCAGACACTAGGCCAAAAACTATCCTAAGAAAAAGTACTCCTAACCCCCGAGAAGAAGAAATTCCTACAGCAGAACCCTCACGAACCTCTGCAGGATCGACATGTAATCTTTGTAATACCAATCATAATGAAAGAACATGTGACTTCGCGGAAGCACTAGCAGCATTTGACAAGAGTCAATGTGCATATGAAAGAAGTGCTCAATATGCCAAAGGAATTGGAAAAAATCAACTAGTAGAATGCTACCTTTGCAAGAAGCAAGGCTGGAAGAAGCATTTTAAATGTGATTCTTTCCAACATTACTTTTGTACATATAAAGAGAAGATAGGGTATAACACCCATTATCTTTATGGATTCCAACCTATGGATACTAGAATGTACTAGTATGTCCAAACCACTACTAGAAACATGCACCATAAAGACATATGCATAAATGAATCAATGATCGTAAGAATTGTCCAGCACCTTAAGGATACACTAGTAACCAGGTGAAACAAAGCATTGATTCTAAGAAGGCTAAGGATAGCCACAAGAGAAATGACAACAGATGTGTATAACCACCAACCAAAAAACGCATATTTTGATAACTGGGAAAATATAGAAACAACATATAATGTCGGAATAAACACCCTACAAGAAGCCAATGACCATATGGCAAGAAGACGAAATGTAAATGTCGTACTTTGCGAAACTTGCCTCATGCCAAAAGGGCCTGATACCCTTTTAGCAGGATTATACTGCGAATGTTTCTTAGAACAAAAGCAAGCCCGCGAACCATATTAAGATTATGAAGCAGAAAGAAGAATCAAAGAATAGGAAAAAGAAAATATATATAAACCATATCGATTCTATGAGGGATATGGCATAATGCCAATAAGATGCAACAACTGTGTTATTTTACAAGGAAAAATAATAGAAACTGATAGACAGAACAGACAAAAAGAAGTCCAACTACCAAATGTAGAAATAACAATTCCTTGTGAAGATTGTAAAGAAAGAAGCATAAAAGAAGCTTCACGGTTTAAGAAAGCTACTGTTGATAGTGAAACCTCAACAATAGTAGAAGAAGCAGGACCTAGTAAAATTGCCTCTTCTCTCCTTTCCATTAATATAGAACTAGCAGAAACACCACGAAACCAAACACCTACCCAGCCAGAATTAAGACCCATGAGTAGAATTTTTGAAATTACTGAAGAAGAATCCACAGAAGTAATTTTGGACTCTGAAAGGTTACAACCGTTTGAACCATTACTACCACCTCAAGAAGAAATAGAAGAAATAACTAATGAACCTCCAAGAAGTCTTGAGGATAGGTTTAACGAACTAGAACAAATTTTCAGAAGACTAAGCTTACCCATGGCTGGAACCAACTTAATTAATATACAATCATTAACAAGAAGAATCCAAATAATGGATAACTGCATAGTAGATCTCCAATTAGGAATTGCTGATTTAAAAGAAGAAAATCGCGAATTAAAAAGAAAAATCAAACAATTGAAAGATGAATCTATGGAAGATAAAGTAGCAAATTATAATCTCGCTATGCGAAAGAAGAGAACTGCTAACAGACAACTTGACTATGCATTTTTAAGGGTACCTTTTGACAACCCTCAAATGCCAGAAGCATTAAGAAATGTAGCAGAAATGGACTCATTCTCACGACAGAACCATGCTACCAGAAGAAAATTAGTTCGAGACGAAAGATCATCTGATGGAGATGATGAAACAGGGGATGAACAAGATGTGATCATCGAAGATTGACTATCACGGATAAACTTAAATCTTATTTATCTATTTATTTATTTTATATTTTATATTTTATATTACAGTATTGTAAATCAAAATATGTCTATTTATTAAAGAAGTACACAGGGCGTGTCATATCTAGGAAGGACACGACTGTGGTGTGCGATGGATGGAGCACCCACACTAAGAATGATAATTACTATAAGTGGCCTAGACAACCACGATTTACAATTTATAATTATAATTAACTAATATCTAATCTGATAGAAGTCAATCACATGAATATTCGAAATCACAATCTCTCCTATGAATTAAAAACTTATTTAAACATGGATAAAATCCTCAGAAAGCAGCATGAAGTCGCAACGATTTCATAAGTACCATAAAAGAGCTACTAAATCTTGCAACTATTGTAGAGCTAAACATATATGCTGTACCAAAATCAACACCACTTGTATTAATTGTGAGAAACGGGATATACCTTGTGAAAACTCATTTAAATATCGAAAGAGAGGACCGGAGCCTTTTGAACACAATATTAGATGAGTCAACAACCAAGAAATCCACAAAGAAATAACTAGCAACCACAAGCAAGACGAGTTCCAAACCACACACAAATACGAGTGCAACAGCAAAACTTAATAGCCAATAGAGCCAGACAACAAAGATTAATTCTTGAATACTTGAGAAGCACTGAAATAGGATTATTAACACTTGAAGAAAATATTGGAAAACAACATAGAACTCAAGGCAATGTACCATTAAACGGCTCAGGATTAATAAATCAAGCAGCTATTGTAGCAATACAAACTAGCGCAGCAATATTTGCAAACCGGAATAGAATTAATAATACTGACGCAGTACAAGAAACAGTTACTTTATTAAATAACTTATACAGAAATAATACAGGAATACAACTCCAAGAAACTATACGAGGAATTAGAGCAAAACAACTGGATTATAATATCCACCATTACTAAAGAAGGCTTTAGTATAACCTCAAGAGGGGGCAGAATAACGCCATTGTTCTAATATAAATTGCTTAAATGACCAAAAGAAGCAGAAAAAGGAATCCTAACAGAAGACATAAAAAGAAATTAGTAGCAAAAATCCCAAAGCAGCTAAAAGAAAGTATTACACCCGAAAACGCTAAATTTAACTATCAGTGGAATTTTATACCAAGACTCAGAAATACCCTTAGGAAATTTATTAAACCTACTGAAGAAATTCTTACACAAAGACCCATTGAAGAAGTACAACTCGACATTGAAGTCACCGTTAAAGAATTAATTTCACGTTGTTCACCAACAAGTAACCATAGATTAGGACAAACATTAGTAGTATTACAACAAACACTGGAAGTCAACGGTTTGATACCAAACGATACCGCTATATTTGTTCACGAACAACAACAAAGGCAAGCTGAATATATTTCCTTACTAACTGCAACATACCAACAAATAGGAGCTATTAAGTGGAAACTTATTAGAGCAACAGAACAAGGGCTCATACCATATTTTATAACACAAATAATTGTACACGGAGCAAACTCCTTACAAGGAATTTTAATTAACGAAGGAGCTAACTTTGTACAAGGAAGAGATATAATCAATTCAGAAGACGAAGAATTACATTTCAATGAGCATTTACGGAACGGGACAAATACCAGAAGATAGTACTTTCAACTATACACCAATATTCAACAAAGAAGAACCCACTGAAATAAAAGTAATACCAAAAACTGAATATAGTTCGATATCAACAAAATACAAAACGTTATATTTACAGCATCTCAATAGTACAATATATCAAATATTTACACATTTACCAAAAGACACAGACATCATTTCAGTACTTAAATCACAAATAACAGCTCGAATATCTGTAATACCAGACAGATATATATTTGGAAAGGTTATATTACGGATATTCTCAACAGACATACCACCTCACGAAATCACAACATCATTATTCACCACCCAAGCAGAAAAGGCATTACATCCTTACGGCTTATTAAAAGAAGAAATCAAAGAAGACGCATACTATTGTGTTACCATTTCAGATAAAGATCCACTGCAAATAATAGCACACCAAGGAACACCTGGTATTAAAATAAATATCTATAAGGACACCAATAACCAACCATTTACTGGGAAATACTATTACGTTATTGCATTATTTGACAATCTACTCGAAGACGAAGTAGCCATCAAAATAGATATTTGGCACGAATACATTTACATTAAAAGCACAGTTCAAACCATTATAGCTTAGATGCCACTTTGCAGTAACTGTAAAGTAATTAAAGAAACAGACAGCTTTGGAATAAGCAAGAAAACCAAAAGACAATATAAGTGTTGTAATAATTGTAGAGCATACCTCAACAACCCTAAAGCAAAAGAATACAGAAAACTGAAATACCAAAAGAAATCTATCGAAAAGAGAATACAAAAACTTGAAAAGTTTATACAAGAAAATCCTGATCACGCCACAAAAACATATAAGTGCACAAATTGTAGAGAATACAAAAAGTACTCACAATTTGGATTAGGACAAAGAGGAATACGTACCAAGTGTGCAGATTGCAGAAACAAAAGAAAACCTTATTTTGAAAAGTATTTCAAAAAGAAACGAGAATCAGGAGCATATAAAGGACAATACTTAATACGAAAAGCAAAGGAACTTCAAACCCAAAAATGGAAATCGAAATCGATGAAAGAACGCGACAATGTTCAAGATGCAGACAATACCGACCTATCTTTGAATATAGAGGACTTACCGAAACCTACGAAATGACTTTCTACAACAATTGTGCATATTGTAGAAGGAATAACCAATTAAAAGACAGACGATTAGTACAAGTTGTTATATTCAGAAGAGATTCAACGAGAGGAATACAAATTATGTTATCACAAAGAATACATCCCGATAAACCATATTTCAATATGATGCAAGGAACCGGAGGAAAGGTAGACGTCTATACCGATAACAATGGACATGAAATTTTAGAAACAAAAGAAGACGCAGCAATGCGTGAAATACTTGAAGAATCAGGAATAATTCTTGAAGAAGAAAAATTACAGAAGATCTGGAGTGAAACAGTACTATCACAACTTGAATGGACCGCTTGAAGATGTAACGTTCAAGATGCGATATATAATGTTACACTCTCGATATTTATATATACATGGGTTTGGATACAAGAACCGATAGCAACGGAGTCAGATAAATCATCTGACTGGACATGGCATACATTTCAGGAAGTCATATTTATGAACCTGATACCTATGCTACAAAAGAACCAATACTTCATATTTCAAGAAATTGGAAAATATTTCAATTACTGTGAAATAGAATCACTTGACGAGCAAGAAGAAAATGATATATCACCATTAATGGAAAAAGAATTTAATACCTTTAAAAAGAAGACAGAAAAAGTAACGACAAAAGAAATAATTGCTATTGAAAAATACAAGAAAGGTGTAATACTCGAAATAAACAGATTACGTGGAAGACTTACCAGAATTAATAAGTATCTTAATAACTATTACGGAAGAAAATATTTACAAATATTCGATTTTCAAGATAGAAATAAAGTAGCAGAAAAAGTAAACTGTCTTCCGACATTAGAAGAAATATGGCATAACGCACCGACCGAATACAGTAAAATTCAAAATAATGTATACAGATATACAGTACATGAAACCGGAGACAAGAAGAATATCTTACGCCAACTGAAAATTTGAACAATTAAAGACTATCTTAACGTAGATCAAGCATATGCCGCTACAATAGATTAGCTGGCACTATCTTACTCGAATTATCAGTTAATCTGATAATCACCGGCAAAATCATCCAGCTACATAGATCGATACCTCAACCGGTTAACCGTTATGATCGTTTGACTGCGGTCATTCATACGGTTAATGACCGGTTATAGCCGATAAATTATTTACCCAATTATCTGATCAAATATCTAAATAAGTACAAGTAGGAATGGTACACTGCACAGACTGCTAAAAGAGGGGGTTGTCTAAAGCCATGTACCCACGTGACATTTTCGTGTAAATCAACCAAACGGAGTCGCAAAATTTTGTTTACACGGATCAGCTAGAAGAAGTCAAAAAACAAAAAAAACTCAAAAACATAAAAACAGCATTCTAAACCTATCTTGGGCCATTAATAAAAAATGTCGGGAAGGTAATTTTACCTATATTGGTCCTAGCCCTAACCCCGACCCTAATGCTAAACAGACTCTGATATGAATTTTAACTAAAATTTCAAAAAACAATGTGGGTACATGGCTTTAGCCATCCCCGAACGGAGAGTCTACGGACACGTACCGGTCACGTGATTTTTTATCTTATGGACATGTACCAAAATAATGATTTTTTTGATAAAAAAACGATTTGACAAGGCTTTTTTATCAAGTTAACCTTTTAACTTTCTAATAAACTTTGTTCTCCTAGTCTTTTTGGTTCTAATGGTGATGAGATTATTAAAGCTGATCAGTAAAACTGAAAATATAACATTTCGAAATTTGGGCAACGTTATAAAGATAATATAAAATGTACATAAACTTCATGAGTATAGATGCTGGTGAAATTAAATCGAAGTGGTGAAATGATTTCACCATTTCACCATTCACTACTCGGTTTGGTGTAACTGGTGTAACTGGTGAATTGGTGTAATTGGTGTAATTGGTGAAATTGGTGAATTGGTGAATTGGTGAATTGGTGAATTGGTGAGATGGTAGAATGGTGAAATGGTGAAATCGTGAAATGTGAAAATGGCAGAATCTGGAATTATTCCAGCCTTCATTTTTGTTTAAGTTTTTATATTTTAAGTTTTTACAGATACACTTAGAGGTCAGAACTGTTGACTGTTTATCTGTATATCTGTACAGCATAATACACATCTGGATACCATATGCCTTACGAATAATAACCTTTATCCAAAATATTTAAAAAAGATCCGCAGGTATCTGCGAATATTTGGACAACTTATCAAAAAGTGAGAGCCATAAGAATTTTATAAACGGTAATATGCAGGTTCATCTACATGTTATAGTACGTACTAATTTGAAAATAGTGATAACGGCAAAAACCACGATAATTCTGATAAAACTAATTTAACATATACTTCGATTACCCGAAGCAAGTAATTTTTAAAGTAACGACCAATTTCTAAAAAATTTCCATGACGAAGGCACAGGCAAAGAGCTAGTAATATTAACCTAATATGGCATAAAAATTTCTTATTATTGGAACAGCAAACCAATTCTTCGTTGCGGACCTACGTCTTAGATCAGTAGTTTCAAAACCTAAAATTTACTATTAAAATTTCTTTTTGCTTTTATAGGAATATAATAATAACAATATAATAATAGGAATGTAATGATTCCTCTTGCAACTAGGCTTTATATACATGAAGGCTAAAAATTTAATAATAAATAAAATCTTGAAATAAAGTCCAGGTGTAATAAAACTATAGATTAGCAGTATTTTGAATTTATAACAAAAAAATATATCATAAACACTGTACCATGATAATAACAATATCAAAGACTACGGTTTTCACCAAATTACATCTTCAGCAGATTTTAAATAACGTTCAAATGCTTTTTTTACATTTTTTTCGGCGCCACTCTGAGATCTAATTTTCCGTCAGAATCGCAACCTTCAGCAGATTTTGAAAATGCTTTTTTCTCAATATTATAAGTACCTACGTCATGTTTGTAGCAATAAATAAAAAATGGGTTGTTAATAAAATATTCATGATATTTTAATTTTCTAAAAAAATAGTTTTAAGTAAAACGGCTAGTACTGTATTTTTGAGTATAAGGTAAGAGGAGTAACAAAAATCAGGTGATTTTTTAGGGGGAGGGGGTAAAAAAAGTTGAAATTATATATAAGAACCTGACTATTTATATATTGAGAAAGAGGGAGGGGGGTAGGCCTCTGATAAAAAATAATCAGGTGATTAATGACACTGCCCTAAAGTTAAAAAAAATTGCTTAAATTCGAAGTTAGATTGCAATATGCGCAATATAAAAATAAAATCTGTAACGTGACAAAAGCATGAAATAAATGAAAGCAATTCCGTTTCACCATTTTACCGTTTCACCAATTCACTGTTTTACCGTTTCACCAATTCACCAATTCACCAATTTACCAATTCACCAATTCACCAATTCACCAATTACACCAATTGCACCAATTCACCAATTCACCATTTTACCAATTCATCAAAATTTTATTTTGGTGTAATTCTGGTGAAACTTTTTCACCATTTCACCTGGTGAAATTAACCCATTTCACTAGCATCTATATTCATGAGGCTATATCTCCGGCTCTACTGAGTTGGTCTTAATAATCTTACTATCATTAACCCAGAAAGACCTGGAGAACAAGTTTTTTTAGAACTATAGGATTAACCTACTATAAAAGCTCAGTCAAATTTCTTTTTAATTTTAAAAAAGAAAAAAAAGTAACCAAGACGACTTTCGAACTAAGTTACCTTCTTTTATCATTTTAAAAAAACTTGTTCTCCGTCTTTCCGGTTCTATTGGTGATGATATTATTAAAATCTGATTAGTATAACTGGAAATATAACCTTCGAAACTTAAAAGATTATGTAAAAACGTCGAATAAAATCATAAAGCTATATCTCCGGTTCTTCTGAGTTGATTTTAATAATCTCATTCTCATTATTATAGTACCAGAAAGACCAGAAGAACAATTTTTTTAGAATTATAAAGGTTAATTCAGTACATAAACCTTGTCTTATTGTTTTTTAAATCAAAAAAATTTTATTATTTTGGTATGTGTCTGTAAGACAAAAATCATGTGACCAGTATGTGTCTGTAGAGCAAATCATATGTTTTTAATACTCCTGCACCTACTTTTTTGATACTCCTATATGTACCCCAAAATTACCTTACTTTTTTGATACGATTTGCATATATACACATGACTTATATTACACAAAGGCCCAGTGCAAAAATAAATTTTAGTTACATGCCGCTAATGTCGTGTAATGTTATACAAGTCTAATTTTGCCCGGCATTAAGCTTAATGCTGGTGGACACTATCAAGATAATGCCCCCAGCAGGGTTAGATATAATTCTGGCCCACCCTAACCCTAAATCTAGGTGAAGCAACATCCAATCACAGTACATATACTAGATGCATATGTTGTGTAACCAGTATATGTACTGTGATTGGATGTTGCTTTGCCTAGATTTAGGGTTAGGGTGGGCCGGAATTATGTCTAACCCCGCCGGGGGCATTATTATGATAGTGCCCACCAGCATTAAGCTTAATGCCGGGCAAAATTAGACCTGTGTAACGTTACACGACATTAGCGGCGTGTAACCAAAAATTATTTTTGCAAAAACAATGCACCGGGCCTTTGTGTAACACAAGTCACGTGTATATATGCAGATCTGCATCAAAAAAGTAAGCGTAATTTTGGGGTACATACAGGCAGTGCTGTCATGGGACACGGACACGGACGGCGGGACAGTCCGGGACGGGACGTCCGGGACATGTCCGCCCAGAATTTTTTTGTCCCGGACATTTTGCGACTCAACACGTGATCATCTACCAATAAAATTCGTATAATTCCGCAATTTGATTGGTTTTACCCGGCGGACATGTATCATGTTGGGACATTATTGCGGACATGTCCCGGACGTCCCGTCCCGCGTCCCTGAAAAATCGGCGGGACAATGTCCGTGTACAACACTGCATACAGGAGTATCAAAAAAGTAAGTGCAGGAGTATCAAAAACGTAAGATTTGCTGCACTGGGCCTTTGTGTAACATAAGTCACGTGTATATATGCAGATCGGTATCAAAAAAGTAAGGTAATTTTAGGGTACATACAGGAGTATCAAAAAAGTAGGTGCAGGAGTATCAAAAACGTATGATTTGCGTCCGTAGACTCTCCGTCCCCCGAAAGAGAAACAAATCACGGCGATTTGCATCACATGATCAATAAAACCGTTCGTTCATATTTCTGGTCAAATTTGCAGATCATTTGACCACATTTAAAGTTGGTTTGTTCTAGATCTGGCCAAATGATCTGCAAATTTGACCAGAATTATTAACGATTTGTATATTTAAGCGGAGGCAAATTATGTGATCAACCGCCAATCATAATATAGAATTTTGATGATCACCGGAGAAGCAAAACAAGAAAAAACGGCAGTCTAAACCTACCTCGATGTGTCGGGAAGGCAATTTTGCATATATATATCTACCTAAGACCTAATCTAACCCTAATATAGGACGACCCTAACCATAAAGTTAATTGAAAAATTATTAAGTATGGTTTGCCTCCGCTTTAGCGTCATATTCTGTTACATACAATACTGTCAAAATTGCAGATCATTTGACCGGAATTAAAATTGGCTTGTTATAATTCTGGTCAAATGATCTGCAAATTTGACCGGAATTATGAACTAGGTATTTCTCAACAGAGTTTAAACACTGCCTAAAAAATTTTCAGATCATGTGATATACATTAATTTATATACTCATTATTGTTTATATCATAAAAAAGTTTTATTTAAAAATGAAACATATCGTCCATCAACCATGCAAAGTCACATGATCTGAAAAACTTTTGAGCGGCGGGTTGATTTTTCTATTTATCAGATGATACAGATACATCGATATGAATTTTAAGCAATAATTATTCATTTATTAGCCAGAATATTAAGAATTTGGCATCGGTCATATTCTTGACCGGTCGGTCAAACCGCTCTGACCGGCTAATATCGGTCACGGTCATTGACCGATCATGACCGGTCATGACCGGGCCGTGCCCATCCCTAGTGCCAACCCTGCATATAAGATAAATACGTACTTTGCATATAGCCATATGTAAACTTATGCACTTATAGACAATAAATACATTCCACGCTATACGGTACCTAATTGTTCACGTGAGCAACGCTGCAAAGCATCTTATGGCCTTTAAATTCTTGGCCTAAGTTGTTCAGAAGCATTTAAACGATTTACGATGTAATACTGTCACGGTTAATTTTATCCGTGACCTATGGCCGTGGGCTAAAAGGTGGCTCGGGTTTGAATGTTAGTGGCTTGGAATTCAAACCCAATATTTAGATATTGGTTTCATTTTTATTTATTATTTTTTGGCTTCAAATGTAAATAAAATTGTGGACGGAGGTCCAGAATGAGACTAACGGTTTTCTGTACCAGTTTGTGTCGATCATGTGGCCGAACTGCAAATCAAATTTCAAGATCAGGTGAAACGTGAGCATTTACATATTTGGTGATGTTTTCGAATGTGATCTTCAAAATTTGTACCAATCAAATTAGCAAAATTGACGATTAATGAGAGTTTGTCTTTGCTTTATTTAATATAGTAGTCGAAGTACTGCCGTAAACTGCCATATAAAAGACTCGGGTCTAGTACGTACGTACGTACATGGTGGAGAGTTTGTACTATTAAAAGGAAAATTTAAAAAAAACATGCATATTTTTCATTCATAGTGGACTGCCTAGATATTTAAAAAAAACCCCGCATCTGGCTATTGTAAATTTTGAGATCCATACTCGGGTCTAGTACATAGGGGGTCTGATATCCGGGAGGGTCTTGTACGTATATGGCAGTTTACGGTATGTACTTTTACAACGCCCTGCTTTTTTCTCTATTATCGCAGTTAAAAATTTTGTATTTACACTTGACAAGGCTTTAGTTTCAAGAATCCCAAAATGGCTTTTTAAGATCCTAGAATAGTCAAACTCTTACTTTCACTTTGCTCATATCGTGCCTTTTTAGCTTCATTTTACTGTGCCTATTTACTTTGGCTTTTAAAGTTCTTTAGATAAAACGTGAAAAACACAAGAAAGAAAATGATTCAAATAAAAATTACGAGTTAAAAATTTGAGATTCCCGATGATCAATATGAGACCGGGAATCTTTCGTGGTAAGATTCCCGGTCACAATATAATTATTATAAATATGGTTAATCACGTGTAAAAAATAATGATGAAGGTAGTCATGAGTGACACTTAGTGCGACAGGGGATTAGTTGATTTATCACCTCAGTATTGTAGTATGTACATATTGTACGGATGTTCATACCATTCAATCTTGAAATATTTAGTATTAATTCAAAATGAACTTTTCTCAAAATATTTTTCGCGAATAATATTAGTAAGTTTTACTTCACTTGAGCATTTTAGTTAAAGTTCTGCTTTTGTAGGAAATAGGGTCTATTTCTTTGGTAGCGCTATTATTGTACAAACAACAGATAATTTTTATCTTGATGTAAATCTTTCGTCACTAGACATTGATATTCCTAAAGTGAATGGAATGCTTCCTTCAAGTAGACAACAATTTCAAGCCGTAGTGACAGTAATGGCAGCATATATGTATGCCTTAAACTTTTATACTATTATTCTTTTATTTTTCATTTAAAAAGAGATTAGGTTATTATATAACTAACATGATAACGAAAACAACTTAATAAAACAAAAAAGCCCAAATAGTTCCTAAAATTGCGAATACAGTACACACCAAAATAAGAAATAAATTTACTAACCATTCCCACCATCTTAAATTGTTACTATATAATTTCAAATAGAACATACACGGCAAAATTACAGCAATAGCGTAAAATAAAAAACTACCTAACAATTCTAATGCTCTATCAAATTGTGGATACTTGATTGCAATTAATACAACAACTGTTAATACTAAAGTACGTGACAAGAAATTTATTAACAAGTAACAACCATTACGTAGGCGAGTCCATAAATTGCATGGACTTGTTTGATATTGTATTTCTAGGTATAAATTTATTGGGTTTAATATAAGCCCAATCTTTGTAAATGGATTAATCGCTATGGCCCATACTATAAGCTTATTTAGAAATATCAAATTATCAGGTGTAGACATGATATTTTGTGTTATCTGTAGCATATTATTTAGGATTTACAGTATTATCCAAGATAAAATTATTAATAAATTTCCAATTAAAAATATTTTAATGTATAATTTAATCTTACCTCTGGTTTTGCCAGATTTCCAAACATTAAGTAACCACATACAGCTAATGAAAGATAAATAACAGTACCAAAAGTGTACGAGATATTTATTGCTTTCGGGTATTTATTAGGTGTCTGCATATTTAAATATATTGGAGGGAATGCAGGATGTCCTGAAAAATATCCTATAGTTAGTAAATTAATTGCATTATAGCTAACAAGATCAAAATAATAACCTGAATATCCAGCTATCATCAATCCAAAGCTAAAAGGTAAAGAATTCCAATCGGAAGGCCATAATTCAGTTTTCATAGGATCAAATAAACTTCCAGGTCGTTCATCTTTTGTAAATCCATCAATTATTACTATAATTGCTAAAACTATTGTTGTTAATATTCCAAGAAATGAAAAACTTGAGAGATATTTAAGATCAATTAATGCTAATGGCATTAATATCGCCCAAGCAATAATTTTTAGAGATATAAGAGATATATCAGGAAATAATATTTGTAAAGAATCACCAATAAGGATTATTAAAGAAATTGCTACTCCAATTAAATCCAATGTAAATATAACTACTGTAACAAAATTTCCCAAATTTCCAAACGCAGTCGTAGCTATTATGTGTTGTAAATTTTATTTGTAAAAATTTATATTATTAAACGTCATGACTAAAGAAAAAAAAATATTATGAAATACCTATATCAGGATATGTGTAAAGCCCTTCTTTATAATTCAAACATTTTATTAATAGTTTTGCAGTGTAATTCGTAACTACCATGCAGAAAAATAATAATGATATCCCGATAATCCACCCTGTATATTTAAATGCAAGAGGTAGTGAAAGGGCTCCGACACCTAAAACAAGTCATTAAAATATAATTTAAATATTGCATAATTGAGAATATTTCAATTCAGTAAGCTAAAACAAGAGTCACTCGAACCATAAATATTTAGTAATTATTCAATTTATTACCTATTAAAACATTACAATAATTGAAGATTGATTGCACAAGGTTAGATTTAGATTCTAGAGGCTTATCTTCTTGAATTCCAAAGTTGTTGTCATACTGATCAGACATTACAAAAATCTATAGGATATAACAATCAATCCAAAAAGTTTGGCTAAAAACTTTTCACTATTAATTGGAAAGTATTACTACGCTAAAATTTTGTAAGGTAAGGGATCATCTATGATACTAAAATTTTATTCATCTGTTCATTCTAAACAATTTATATAAGTGATGCTAAGAAAAATCCGACTTTGTTTTTATGCTTATAACTATACTTACCTGTAAAACCAGAACGGATCCCGAATCTTCACAAACAATTACCATTTATAAAATTTAAACAGAAAATAATTTGATGTGTTGTAAATATTTTTATGTATAACTATAAGAATAGGACGTATATCACTTTGTTTAAATAACTATTATTATTGAGATACTAGTTTAACCAGAGTTTGGGATATGAGCGTGGACAAAATCCAAATTATGATAGTTTGGATTTAGAGAAAACGAATATACCGGATTTAATCCTTGAAAAAAATATGAATAATTGAGTCCGATAAATTATAAGTTTAAAATCCAGAAGTCTATGTTGTAAGGCATCTATTTGAGACATTATATTTGATTGTTAGACAAAATATAAAATTTTAAAGGTTTGAAGTTGTTGTCAAATGTAATTATGGCGGTTTGCAGAAAGGTGTGACCCCATGATTTTCATGATGATGATGCGGAGAATCTTTGAGATTCTAAATAGGGAATCTAAATTTAAGAATCATTAAAAATCCGTAAAAAATTTTATAATTATTTGATCAGTGATTACATAACTAATACAGTAATATACTTGTCACTTTGATTAAAAATTATGTTGTCCAGGTATTTGTTTCCATGGATTCCCCATTTTTTATATAATCGTACCACTTTCTTTACCAAACCCAGAGACTTTTTCCATTATCTCTTTATTGAGTTTGTAAGCGAGATTTTCATTAGGCTTGTCAGTGTCTATTTCGCGACTTCAATTTTTTAAGTAGCGAATATTTTCTATCAATCTTTAAAGAATGTTGTTTTGAATCAAAGTTATCCAATTAGCATCATTTGCATCCGTTACTTTGGATGAACTAACCGAATATGCCACTAAATTATTAGGTTCTTTTGAATTAAAAATTGTTNTAACCGAATATGCCACTAAATTATTAGGTTCTTTTGAATTAAAAATTGTTCGCCTTTACTAATATAAAGAAGATTCGTAATTTGCAATATTGAATAATTATCATAATATAAAAAAACTATACGCCATTTCAAGTCATCACTATACGCAGGAGGCATCATGATATTTATTGAATTAATATATAAATACAGAGATATAATATAACGATTATACATGTATGATAATAAAGGAAAACATAAAGCGAATATTAAATTTTTACTATATATGTTATCATGTAATTTATTAAATTTTCACTTTATATTATGTAATTTATTTTGTTTTGATAAATTATATAAAATACCGATCATCAATGCCTGTATATAAAAATCTTTAAAATTCTCCAAGAATCGAAAAATCGATCAGAATCGGTCGATTTCACATGATTTCACATGACATCATGATCTGCAGGGGTCACACCTTTCTGCAAACCGCTATAATGATTCAATTACGATCAAGCGTAATGGAACACGATTAGAAATCTCAAAAATTCACCAACAACCCCAAATTTTTGTCCTATCAAATTTTTTACTTGTGAAATTTACATTATAGTGTCAATTTTTTTCATGACAATCTTAATGCTTATCGTAAATTTAATGATAAATAAGAAATGCCTTAATCGCGGACAAATCCCCTGCACGCTGGATTTTTCCATGCCATTTTTTGTGCGATAGTCAGTAATTTTTTTAATCAACTTATCGGCATCCGAAAATGTCTTTTTTTTAATTGCATTAGAAATTAACCAATCATAAATTCTATTATTTTTGGAACAGGATCTCGGCAAGTCTGATGTAGCATAAAACTCCAATAGTGAGTTCAGTGTGCAAGCCATTACAATCATTTTATCGTGAAATCAATATTAAAATCATAACCATCAAAAGGTCTTTGTCAGGTTGATATCTCGACCATGATAACTCCAAAGCTATAAATATCTGTAGCTTAAGTAAACTTTCATCATGTAAGGTTTCAGGAGCGATATAATTTATGATTCTATATATAGTGCCTTTCAAATTGCTTTCATTATACTTTCTAGACAAACTTAAAAATTAGAAACATATTAAAAATGCTTATTTTATATAATATTACCGCTATGAATATCCATTTGAATATAACTCTGCTTTGAGAATTTTACTAAAGTTATCTGAAATCTCTTTAAGTATATCTAATATAATTCGTCATATAATTTTTTTCAAAAAAAAAATTATGAGGCTATCAATATCGACGTATTTGAAGCATCAACAAATACCGCGTATTCTCGCTAATTCATAAACCTTTAAAAACTATGTTATTACTGAGGGCAAAAATTCTATATGGTTCACATGCTCCGATATATTTCATCTTCAAAACATCTGCGCCATTCTTTTTTAGTTTTTGAATACCATCCAAAAAAGTCGCAGAAAATAGAGAGCCAATCCTCTCCTTTTCAATGACTTAATCTTATCTAGTTTATCCGTTCAATAATATACCGTTTATAGTTAAGTAAATAGTGTTAGTAAGGTTTTTTCTTTGAAATTTTGAAAATCAGAACTCTTACTGTCATGTAACTAATTTTTGCGGCGTATAATTTGACATTAGTATACTGTATTTAGTGATGCCTTTAGATGATTCGCATACGCAATAAAAAAAAATAATAATAATTATCTTGTAAAAACTATAATAGACTACGCCCTTGACAGATTATGGACTTAGAGAATGGAATCGATGAGTTTCGAGCATTGTTTGATCACAAACTCTAGAAATTAGAGCATGTTATTTGGATTTTTAAATATCAAAAATATATATATAAAAATAAATGTAACATTAAATTTTTTTTTTTTTTGTTATTTATTATCATTTCAATGATCGAATAATTCTTCATCGATTCTACCATCTATATTGACTTGTATATATTTTATAATAAAGGATACAAATATCAACAATCAAATCTCTTCGAATAATCAAAATAATTAATATACTTAATATTTTTACTATAATAATTTGAAATTAACGATAATAAATAAATATTTAATTTAAGTATAATAGCAACACTGGCTATAATCATCATCTTAACCACTGCTATTCATAAAACAAAAATGCCCAAATAGTTCCTAAAAATGCTAATGCAGTACATACCAAAATAATCAATAAATTTACTAACCATTCCCACCATCTTAAATTATTACTATATAATTTCAAATAGAACATACACGGAATAATTGTAGAAATAGTGTAAAATAAAAAGCTACCTAACAATTCTATTGCCCTATCAAACTGTGGATACTTGATTGCAAAGAATACAACAACAGTTGTTACTAACATACGTGATAAGAAACGTATGAATAAGAAACAATCATTGCGTAGGCGAGTCCATAAATTGCATGAACTTGACTGATATTGTATTTCTAGGTAAAAATATACTGGTTGTAATTCAAGTACAATTTTTGTAAATGGATTAATCGCTACTAGCCATACTATAAATTGATTTAAAAGTTTCAAATGATCAGGTGTAGACATGATATTTTGTGTTATCTGCAGTATAGTATTTATTATTTATAGTATTATTCATGATAAAATTATTAATAAATTTTTTAATAAATTTTAAAATTAAAAACTATTTTTTAAATGCATAATTTAAACGTACCTCTGGTTTTGTCATATTTCCAAACATTAAATAACCACATACAGCTATTAAAAGATAAACAACAGTACTAAAAGAGTACGAGATACTAATTGCTTTCTGATATTTATCAGGTGTTTGCATATCTAGATATATTGAAGGAAATACAGAATGACCTGAAAAAATAATCATATAAATAGTAAATTATAAATTAATTGCATTATAATCAAAAAGATCAAATTAATAACCTGCAAATCCAGCTATTATTAATCCAAAACTAAAAGGTAAAGAATTCCAATCTGTAGGCCATAATTCAGTTTTCATAGGATTAAATAAACTTCCAGGTTGTTCATTTCTTGTAATTCCATCAATTATTACTACAAATACTAAAATTATTGCTGATACTATTCCAAGTAATGAAAAATATGATAGATATTTAATATCAATTAATGTTAATGGCACTAATATCATCCAAGCAATAATTTTTAGTGATATAAGTGATATATCAGGAAATAATATTTGTAAAGAGTCACCAATAAGGATTACTAAAGAAATTGCTATTGCGATTAGTTCTAATGAAAATAAAATAAGTATAATAATTTTCGCGAAATTTCCAAACGCTATCGTAGCTATTATTTTGTTGTGTATTTTATTTATAAAAATTTTTTAATATTATTAAACATCATGGTTTAAAGAAAAAAAAAATCGTTCTGAAATACCTATATCAGGATATGTGTAAATCTTTTCTTTATAATTCAAACATTTTATTATTAGTCTTGCAGTGTAATTCGTAACTCCCATGCAGAAAAATAATAATGATATCCCGATAATCCATCCTGCATGCTTAAATGCGAGAGGTAATGAAAGGGTTCCGACACCTAAACAAGTCATTAAAATATAATTTAAATATAATTTAAATATTGCTTAATTGAAAATATTTCAATTCAGTAAGCTGAAATAAGGGTCACTCGAACCATAAATATTTAGTAATGATTCAATATATTACCCATTAAAACATTGCAAAAATTGAATATTGATTGTCCAAGGGTAGATTTATATTTCGGAGGTTTATCTTCTTGAATTTCAAAGTCGTTGTTAAGTTGCTCAGACATTACAAAAAATTTATAGGATATAACAAAAAGTTTTGCTAAAAACTTTTCACTATTACTATAATTTAAAGTTCATCTATAATACTAAAATTTTATTAATTTGTTTCATTAAACAATTTAATTGATCAAATTTATGAGTGATGCAAAGAAAAAAAAACTCCCAGTCTTTGTTTTTAAATTTATAATATACTTTGCCGGTTAAACCCGGACAGATCCCGAACTTTCACAAAACAATTACCATTTATAAAATTTAAACCAAAAAAATAATCTTGATATATTGTAAATATTTTTTATAGAATTCTGGGAAAAGATCGTATATCACTTAAATAAATACTATTGAGATACTAGCTTAGCCAGAATTTGGGGTTTGATAATATTTTAAATTTAGATATAAATATATCGGGTTCAATCCTTGAAAAAATATGAATAACTGAGTCCGATGAATTCTAAGTTTAAAAACCAGAAGCCTGGTTTTACCCTGGCGTCATCATGTTATCATTGATTATTTGGATAATATTCATAATTATTTTAACTTGATTCGCTCGTAGAAATATCACAAGTATTTAGTCTAGAAATTTAATTAAATAATAAATATCACTGCCACATAATAAATACTGTTTAATTTATCTTAGCCATGCTAATTTAATCGCAGATACTGTATATCAGTTATTGTTATTGTTATTGAGAGAAATTCAAGCATTTCTCACAATGAATTCAATAAAGAATCTGATTAGGTAAATTTGATCAGAAAGACCAATCAAATCCTTCGTTGAGTCCATGAGGGAGATGCTAAGCTTCAGGCTTTTAAATTTATAATCAATAGACTCAGCCACTGAAATTAGTAGAATATTTATCGTTATCGTTAATCCTTTGACGCACGTAACTACTAGTGATGCGTTCTAATGAATACGATTACGGCAAAAACCGCATGATCCCACTGTGTCGTTAGTATCGTAACTTTAATTGGGCATTACATTAATAAAAAAATTTTAAGCTATAAATTATATGTAATAATTACGTCATAAGTATCATAAAAATATTATAAATTTGTTTTTGCCTTATTAAAATTATTTGCTAGCTAATTCCTAATATAATGGATACGCTTAAGGAAAGTTTTATACTGCACTAAAGGTTTAATAATAAGCTTAGACTCATGAAAAAGCATTTAGCATTAATAATAACCAAGAGGTTAAACGATTACATAGTCATAAGAATTTAATAATTAATGGATAAGCAGTCAATGTAACAAAAATAAATACACGCTAGGAAATTAAAAATTCCCAACCTATGATGTTTTCGCGCGACAAGGTAATTTAATAGAGTTCTTCACGTAAGACAAAGTCCTGCAAAGTCAACGAATGTTTTTCACGCGACAAGGTAATTTAATAGAGTTCTTTACATATAATGAAATTTATATATAAGAACCTCATTTATTGACTAAAACTATTATTTGATACATTAATACGTAAAAATATTATCAAAGATTCAAATATATGTTAATAATTAGAACGATAGTTAAAATATTATAAGTATTGAATTATAAAAATTTACCTTTTAAAGTTCTTTAAGGCTTTCAATTCAAAAATACTGCTTCTATATTATTGCGCTGGAATTGTCCAAAAATATTTTTAAAAAATTTTAAGCATCATTCAAATGCCTCCTTCTCACTTTTTCCTGTGCCTATGCCATTTGGTAGCACCACACCATTCACAGCTAATCTGTTCTTAAAACAGCTATTCAATTCTTGAGAATTACTATCTTTTTAGCAAATTTTATAAAATAAGAATGCAATATTATCAGTGAATTAAATAAATTGCTAGAAATATTAACATTAAATAATTACGATAAAGTTTAGAGAAAACTCTCTTTTTCTTGATACTCAACTGTACGATAATATGAAGTTCATTCTCTTCTACTTTGCTCTTTTATTTTCCAATACTTCTTACGGTTAGTGATATTTGGCTCATCGTGAGATTTATATATCATAAAAAGACTATCGCTATAGAATATTTAAGTCATATGATAAAATAACGATTATATAATAATGATGCGAGATAGTACGTTTTGGTAAAAATATATTTATAGGCGGTGACCAATTTTTCTGCGAATCATACAATCCAATGACTTTACAAAGACTTATGATTATTTGAATCTATTTAAAGTCGGTCACATTTTCTAAATTTATAATAGTGTTCGGATATTGTTGTGGCAGGGACCTATAAGGATTTCCCGGTCCTGTTATGTGTCTTTGTGCCCACGTGACTCCCTGTTATTAGTTGCTCCGTTTAACCTCGATTACCGAGAGGTATTAACAATGTACACGATGCTGCAGTTCAAAACTAATTCCTCAAAAAAAACTAGAAATTTAAAAAGAATAAAACAATAAAAAAATAATAAATTAAAGATTAGACCATGCAAAGTTAATTTTTCGTATTGCATAACCCGCCGACCCAATTTATCAAAAAAATTTTTTTAAAAAAATTCTATTTAATTTTTTTCACCGGTGTCGCCCGAAGATGATCTTAATTTCCGGAATTACCCGATAGGTCCGAAAAAAAATCCGAAAAATAAACTTTTATATGGGGTGCTCCGTATTAAAAGGGCCCATTTTTGCATAATATGTAAAAATAGCTCTTTTAATACGGAGCACTACATGAGCTTATTAATTACATAAATTAAAAAAAAAAAAATCCGAACCGCCGACTGAAATTTTGGCAAAACGAAATATTAGCCTTAAAAATTAAGAAATTCAAAAAGAATTAAAATGGCTAAAAAAAAAAAAAATTAAACTGATTAAAAAAATAAAACATCCACCGTTACCCCAAATTTAAGTTTTGGGTCGTTACCTATAAAAAGTTGTACCACTCGATAATGATGCAAATCTTTATAAAATAGTAATACACTTGCATTTAAATTATTTAAACAGCGCATTCAGATTTTTGTTTTTTCTCACATTTAAAAAGTAAAATGAATTATAATCATCATGAAAAATCAACTGACTTAGACCCTTTTACCCTTGGATACAATTATAAAAATGGGATAGGGGTAGAAAAGGATGAACACAAGGCATTTGTTTATTACCAAAAATCTGCCGATATAGGTAATGCTAAAGGAATATATCTAGTTGGGGAATGCTATTATTATGGAACAGGAGTTGAAAAAGATGAACATAAAGCATTCATTTATTATCAAAAATCAGCAGAGATGGGTAACGCCGATGGAACATATGATGTTGGATATTGTTATAAAAAAGGAATTGGAGTTGAAAAGGATGAAAATAAGGCATTCATTTATTATCAAAAATCTGCAGAAATGGGTCACGCTAGAGGAACATATAATGCTGGATGCTTTTATCGAGACGGAACTGGAGTCGAAAAAGATAAAAAGAAGGCATTTGAATATTTTAAAAAAGCTGCAGAAATGGGTCACGCTAGTGGAACATATAATGCTGGATGCTTTTATCGAGACGGAACTGTAGTCGAAAAAGATAAAAAGAAGGCATTTGAATATTTTAAAAAAGCTGCAGAGATGGGTCACGCTAGTGGAACATATATTGCTGGATGCTTTTATCGAGACGGAACTGGAGTCGAAAAAGATGAAAAGAAGGCATTTGAATATTTTAAAAAATCTGCAGAAATGAAGCATGATATGGGAACATATTGTGTTGGATATTGTTATCTAGAAGGAAATGGAGTTGAAAAAGATGAAAAGAAAGCATTTGAATATTTTAAAAAAGCTGCGAATATGGGCTATGCTAGTGCAATTTTAGAAGTTGGTGACTGTTATCGAAATGGAATCTGTGTACCGAGAGATATACAACGAGCTAATCATTGGTATCGAATAGAAAGGGGTGTAAATAGGATAAACAAATCATCATATGATAATGTTGATGATAATTTGAAAAAAATACTAGATGATGAAAAATATCAATTATTATGGATTCCTTATAACGAATTTCTAGATATAAAAGAGATAGGAAATGGTGGATTCGCGACTGTATATTATGCGTATTGGCTCGATAAAAATAGAAACTTTTGGACAAATATTGCACTTAAATTGATTCATGGTTCAAATGAATGTAATCAAGAATTTGTCGAAGAGGTAATATAAATGCAATCAAGAATTTATTAATGAAATAATACTAATGTTTTTGTTTTTTAAAAATTTTATTTAATAATAGTTGAAAACATATTGCGATATCGGAGACGAAAATCCATCATTTTTAAAATGTTATGGAATATCAAGAGATGATAAATCTAAAGATTACATTATCGTTTTGAAATATGCGAGTAAAGGCTCATTGCGTCAAAATCTTGGTTCAGTAGCACAAATGAAATGGAAAGATAAATTGAATGTGTTATATAGTATCGCTTCAGACCTTGAATCAATCCATTCTCAAGAATTGATTCACCGAGATTTACATTCTGGAAATATCTTGCAAGATCATTTACATAGTGCTTACATTACAGATTTAGGACTTTCAACACCATCTAACATGAATCAAAAAGAAGGAATTAATGGTGTTATGCCATACGTAGCGCCTGAAGTGTTAATGGGTAAACCGTTCACGCAAGCAGCTGATATCTACAGCTTTGGAGTCATCATGTCTGAAATATCAACAGGAAGAAGAGCATTTGATGGTGAACCTTTCGACATTAGTCTTTCATTGAAAATTTGTCAGGGAAAAAGACCAGAGTTTGGTAAAGGAACACCTGATTCTTACGTTAAATTGGCCAAGAGATGTATGGATCCTGATCAAAATAAACGACCCACAGCAACTGTTATTGGTATTAGAATTGGTTATTGGCTTGACGAGATGAGTCAGGATAGTGATAGCGAATTTAAGAAACAATTCTTGGAAGCCGATAACATTAAACTTAATATTGAATCACAAAAACATCCGAATCACATTTACACTAGCAAACTCATCAATACACGAGAAATAACAAGCAGATTAGATTTACCTGAAATTCCTGACGATTTATAAATAATTTCGTATTTTTTAACCAGAATTGATCTATATATATATAGAGTTTATTCAAAAAATTTTTATTCGCCCTAGTGTATTACACGAGCAATGTTGGACCTGGACCTGGGACGTTAGACATGGTTCCATAGTTTACAACTGTTCTTATTGAATATGAACAACAGATTGAAATTTAACCGATTATCATTCGGCTGAATTTGATTTCTGCATGTTCATTTATAAATATTGAAACAATTTCATAAGTTACTTTATTTCTTTTTATATATATATTATTATAAATGATGGATTTTTCTTTTATATATTATCATATGTCATTGTAAGGGATGGACGTTTTCTAATATATTATAATATGTTATTGTAAAGGTCGAACATCGAAGTTTCTTTTGAGAAGCCTCACGACCTTGACAAGTGTGTACTTAGTAAAAAACAAATTCAAATACTGTGCCTTTAAAAAAATGATATCCAAAATATGACAACATTAATTTCTATCTTTTCGAAATTCATGTAATTCCAGTATACACAAGCATTATAAATTTTGACTTAATAACATTTATCTCTCATTGAAGCAATAATTTTTTTTCTGTGATGTAAACAAAATAAATTTAACTCTTTTAAATCCGTTTATTATTGGAAGTAAACCTGTAGATTGAGAACATGAGTCTAAATTATTTAATTTATGCAGAAATTTCGCAAAAAAAAGAAAAAAAAATGGTATGAACTATTTGGATTTAATGTGTTTTTCTAACAGTAATGAAAATTCTTCGACATAATTGTCCAAGAATTCAATCAATAGAAACATATTAACTTATTTATAGCAATGAACATGTTTTGAAATATCATATTTTACCAGTGATAGTAATGCATTGTATTGTAAATCTGGCTGCATAAACATTTGTCGATTTATATCAGTTGCCCCTAGAATTCATGAGAACAACTATAATTAATTTATAAATTATGATACGTAACAAGTCATGCGCCTGCCCATGAGCTGGGAGTGTGGTTATCTATATTTTTTTTTATATTCTGGTTGATTTAGTGTTGTAGTGTTGTCATTCTAAAATGCTAGTAGGTAATTTAACTTTTGATTTCTATTTTATTATGTAGCAATTTTTTTCGTTTTAGTGGAATAATGACATTCTAATAGTTTTTGTTGGAATTTGGTTTAATTTTAAGTGAGTGGGTTCCGATTAATTTTGAAATTCGTGATGTATTAAATTGGCAACAACTGCAAAAACTGGTTTTGTTATTCTAGAGCTCTTTGCTTACTGTTGTATTTGATAATATTAAGTAGTAATAAAAGAATCACGATTAGGGTTTGATTAGGTTCTTTATATTTTAGTTTTTTTTTAATCATTTTCTGGTCTTTAAGCAATTTGTTAAGGGTGGAGTTCCAATTAAGATCAATTTGTCATCCATTTATCCGATAAGTATTACAATCGATGGGAGAGCATATAGGGTTTTGGAACAAATAGTGGTTAAGGTTAAATAGTTAAAATCAATAAACTAACACACATAATTACAGGTTATAGGGTTTCTCTTTATTAGAAAAATCTATATGTTGGATTATTACAATAATTCTAAATACTACAGTAGTTCATTAACTCAACCCAGCAATATTTGCTTAGAATTCTGAAGGTCGATCTGGATTAATTGAAATACGAACCTAATCCAAATACCAGATAATTACAGTTGGATGAAATCCAAATGCTGAAAAAAACAGAAACGTCTTCTTTAAAAATTATATATTTCAAAAATAGATATGAACAAAACATATGCAAGAACGAAATTCTCGACACCATCTATGATATGAATTAACTCATGCTACTTGTACTAATAGAATATAATTAATGATTTGAAATTTACAAAGATAAAGTCGTAAAGCCGCAATAACGGAATCTGCATTTATCGTGACTGATACGAAATGTAATTTTAAACTCTCTAATGTGAACATTTATCATTATAAGATATATTTCATTAATTTATTCATTTTAACTTAGCATGTATAAAGAAATTTATAAATGATTATTTAATCAATATGTACAGTATATAAAGATTGCATAACACTAGGTTTTATAATCTTCCCTAAAAAAATTAGATTTATTAATTAAAAAATTTATATCGTAGCGAATAAAATAATCATGCCACAAAAATTGGCCCAATTTCTATCTAGACATTGATATTTGATGTGATATTTGCATTAATACAAAATAGAAATTATATATCTAAAGCTTTGTGCGAAGACTTTTATTTAGTAACAGAAAGCTAGTCTCCACAATAGATCTTTGAAGATGTTTGTAATTTCTTTTACTCAACTTTATTTAGTATTTTTTTCAGATTTCGGTCGGATTAAGTAGAAATTGTGGGATTACTAAATTTTTTTATGACTAAATTAATAGATAAGATAAAGTGAATGTCGAATTTATCATTCTAATTACTAAAGATAATATATAAAACTTAAATTCTAATGCATTACATTGTTGAGTTTTATGGTTTTAATTTTGTTTGCATTTTCATCGGTTAATAGGAAGTTAATAGCATGGATAAAGAATCGTGTCTTTATAATCTTTTTAAATTATCTAACTTTAATGATGATGGTATGCTTAAGTATAGCAGATAACAGTAAATTCTGAAGATAAACATTTTAACATGATCTCAAGTTTGTGAAACACGTTTTATTATCATGGTATGGTAAAATTTAAAGCATTGTGTATAGCCTAATCTCTTGTTCTTACTCTTACTGCGCTGTTGTTGTGAATTGCAAATTATTCTTGTATGACCGCCCTGACAAAATTTGATATTTTTTTAAGGGTATTACAGAAATATGTGTTGTATAAACTCATGACTAAGTAATGTACGTATAGATATAAGCAAAAAAAATTACGAAAGTATGTATGGTTAGCAACACTTATAAAATTTATCTTTTATAAGTAATCCCCTTTTAATAGTTAGGGTTAGTGTAAGCGATAATATTGTCCTTTTTCATGTTAGGGTTGGTATAGTTATAAATAAAATTTTTTTAACGAATTTTTTACGAACTATACGTGCTATATTAATTTCTACTATACATACTTTATCAGTTATACACTACATATTTGCTATATACTCTTTTTTTAACATTGATTAATATTTAAATAAGTATATTTAACTAATTTAACTAAGGCAAATTAAATTCGTAGTATATTGATGAAGTTAAGCACAAAGCAATATACATAATTTCTCTAAGTATTGTTAGTTTGCTAATAAAATTAAATTTTCATTACAGTAATAAACATCATACATTGTAACATTAATGTATGATTGGCGCTTATGTATAAGATTAACTCGATGTTGACTTTGTTGCAAGATCGCACAGTGCTTTTCAAATTACTGTGCCAAAATGATTTGCTAAAAATTATTTCTAACCAATCACAGATTGGCATTTTTTCTAAATTTTTATTTCTGGTGTGATGTATGAAAATCACTGATCACAGTGCAAATAAATATTAAATAAATTTTATAAACTTGTTTAAGTTTAATGAATATATAACTGGATGCACATGACTCCATTATGCATGATTTATAAACATATGGTTAGAATTAGGGTAGGTGCTAAAATTGTTCTTTTTCATGTTAAGGATTGCTTATAGAAAAACTTTCTTAAGGAATTTCTTTTAATCGATATGTACTCAACTATATATTAATATTCGTTATCATCGTGCTCTGAGCAGTAAAATTTACTTTTTTTGACGTCCCTATTACTTGATTATATGATTAGATACCTTTTATAAATTATAAAGAATTTCAGATTCTAATCTATTCAACATTTCATTTATGTCGATAGTTTTACTATTATAATTATGATTCCGATGTTTTGTCGACTCAATGATATGTTTAATTTTATCGGCTTGCAAAAATTGTTTCTTTTTTATTTCATTTTATCATCAGATTTTCTATCTCTTCAATCCAATGAGTAATTAAACATTAACAGATCGGATAGTAAGTTATTTTTCCAGGTTTAAATCCATTTATCGCTTGGTTAAGTTAATCAGGTGTACATGGTATAAATTCTAGTCTTAATCCAAAGCAGATTTTTATAGCAAGTTCATGAAAAAATTATAATCATTGAGAGCCGTTCTTCCTGTTGATATTTCGTCATAATTATACCCAAAGCATAAATATCAACTGCTTGAGTATATGTAAAATTCCTGGTTTCATATTAAGGTAAAATTCCGAACCTTATTTTTTGGTGTTAGAGAGTCACAGAAAATTTGCTTACGGTCTGCTCCTTTCTATACAAATATATATATTTTTTGTATAAATATGACATCTATTCCGAGCGAAGCAAAACAGAGGTGTGGATCAGAGCCTAGAATAGCACAAACTCTGCATAGTTCAGAGAGCACGGCACAGTATTTCACAAGCTTAGCATAACTCGGAACACACGGCACTTCACAAGATCAATACTATTATAAAGCATAACCAAATCGGTGAGCCCTTAATTTCTTTTTACAACCACTTTTTTACTTAAAATGCGAGCAAATTTTATCCAAAAAGAAATTAAACAATAAAATGCCAACTTATGTTGTACAAAATTGGTGTGATGCTAATAGGTGCTAATTAAATTACTCAAAAAGACAACTAAACAATAAAAAAAAATGGGCCGAAATTGGAAGAGATGCTTATAGACGTTAATTTGGAAATAAGAGATTATAATACATTATTGTGTCAAAGTTTATAATATTTTATATTTTTTATTGTAAAGAAATTTATCAATATAATTAGTGCAACAAATTATGTGATGATAAATTTATCTTCGTATGTACGCACTAAACCCTAAGTTGTATTACTATTAATATGGAGTTATGGTTAAGATAAATATGAACATTTTGTAATGCATATTATAAAATTTTAATTTAATCTTTTTTTTTTTTAATAATTATTTCAAATCTTATTTTATAACGTAAATTATAATGACTTTGTGAACAAACGTACATATATTTATAACTTATCCCTTCGATAAAGAAAAAAATGACGGACCGTCTGCTCGGATATTTTGGATCATAAATGGACTGGATTTTGCTGCACGCTACTAAGCCAAAATTCACAGGTTTGGCACAGGTATAGGCACACGTAAATTCACATGCATATATTTCTTACGAGATATAAGCAAGTGTGAATTAAATTACGATATAATTGCGAAGGGATGATAACAAACATGCCTATAGTAAAATTTTGCAAGGAGTTATTTTATGAATTAGAGAGCATTACCATAGATGAGATTTTGAGATGCTGACAATTTTTAGAAAAGTCGTTTATCTTGAATTCTCACATTACATCTTATTCCGCGACTTTATTGACCATGAGATACACGTGCCATTTAATACGTTTAATTCCAACTAACGAGCCTCGCCAATTCGTATAAAATGATTACACACATCATTCTGGACATGACAACGTGCCAGTACATATCATTTTAAACACCATGTAGCGTACATATACGCGCCGCAGTACATAATGCCATTACGGACATCTCCGCGCTAAACCATAATACCGCCCGGCCCACTTTTTTTACAATTGATATGTTCCATGTACTCCACTATTTCTGCTAACTTATATTTTCATAGAATATTCGACATTGGCTGCTCCACCAGCATTTCTATCTCAGTATATTTTTGACAATAATTGTCACGTATATGACGGTAACCGAAGTAAAAGCGACGATCAAAAGCTTAAAATAACTTTACAGAGTATTAACAATAATAGAGTAAAATAAACTATGTAATTAGTAATAGCGTCATTATCAGAGTATAGAATATAAGGATATAAATAAGAAATGCAAAAGGAAAGATCTAGAGGGATAGCTTAGAATAGATTAGTCTTAGTTTAGAGCTTTGCATAAAGAAAATAATTAATATTATCGTCAACAACATTTTTTAATAAATAAATAAGCGAGTGTTCGTTAGATTCATATCTGGTTAGATTTCGGTGCTAAAATAGTAGTATCACTTAACCCAGTGACAATAAATGAATACCTTATATTTATCCTTTTCAATGTTGATAGTAATGTTCAACGCTATTTGCTCACTAGCATTACTAATCACTTCTGATTTTTGATAATAAATGAACGCCTCCTGTTCATCCCTTTCGATCATTCACCAGACTTACAACAATGAATCGAAAAATGGGATTGATTTGATCTAGTAAGCAAAAAAGAATTGTTATGCAATCAAACATAATGCGAGTGATATAGTAATGATGCAAATATATGGCTGTACTATGGACTTGGGCCAAATTGGAATAGAAAATGCCTTGAAAATTATTTTGCCAAACCATAAATATCTAGATCTCAATAATTGTTTTCTGATATTTTTAACTCTAATTTGACTCGGAGGTCACGGTGCTACCAAATTTTTACTCCATCCTCATGTCACTCTGATAGTGCGGGTGATATTGTAATGATCATTAATCAATTAAAGAAAATTGAATAATTACCACTATGCCAACTGTCACTATGCTTGTAATTATTATCTGGTATAAAATAAATTATGTAATTATGCACATAATAGCTTTACTGCACTCTAAATTAGATGATATAATTTAGATTAAGGATCCCAGATTTCATCATTGGCTGCAATATTTAGGCATTACATTTTATCAGGTTAGGGTGAGAGTATGTTTAGTGGTATTATAAACACAGTATAATGCGTTTTATTAGAGTTAGAATGAGGCATATATTAGGTTATTTTAATTAGTGTATATATTAATTTGATAAAAATAAGCAATATATTACATGTATATAACACTGCAAAATAATGAATCAAAATATCTTGCAAAATTAATCTATAAGAATCATAAATAAATCCCAAACAATTTCTTGTAAGTATCAATACAAAGCTCTGCTTTCTTCTATAAATTATAATATGAAATAAATAAAAATTTGGGGAATTGCTCAAGAACTACACTAAGACGTATATGCAATTGGCTATATAATACTATAAATATACTCATTTCTGTCTCCCTTTAAGCAATTCGCTAGGATAAATTTTGTATTTAAGATTTTGCCTATGAACTGCTCATAGAGCTTTAAGAAAAAAAAGTTTTTCTAATAATTTTGGCGTAAGGTTTATCCAAATACTCTTTCAAACTTTTCCAATCTGACCTTAACATTAAAATCTATTTAATACTGTCCATTAGTCATAATCTGTCACACATTCAGTGTCTTGCAAATTTGATTATGACTATTTACAATTTTTTATATAAAATTTAGTGAAATAACATGCGCATGAAACGGAATCACGCTTATGAATATGTACTAACGCTCATTAATGCGCATGCATGAAACTAATTAACCTATCTCCAGACATTGCTTTAGTGTCAGGGCTTGCATTTTTTACTATATAAATCTTGATAAGAAAAATGCGTTAACTAAACTCAATCAAACGGACCCAAGACAAACTGTCGGGCAGCGGATGGCTTAATAACCTATTAGGAAAGTCACTAAGGATTTAGAAAGTGGATGGTTCAAGGTCAGTTGTCTCTAGTATTTCATTACACTTTTAAAATTACAAGCAAGATAATTATGTTCTTTGATAGAATAGAATATCGAGTGAGAAATTTAGCGAATAGAAGATGTCAGATGTTTTGAAGACATTCCCACCATCTTAAATTGTTACTATATAATTTCAAATAGAACATACACGGAATAATTGTAGAAATAGCGTAAAATAAAAAGCTACCTAACAATTCTATTGCCCTATCAAACTGTGGATACTTGATTGCAATGAATACAACAGCAGTTATTACTAACATACGTGATAAGAAACAAAACAATCATTGCGTAGGCGAGTCTATAAATTGCATAAACTTGACTGATATTGTATTTCTAAATAAAAATTTACTGGGTATAATTCAAGCACAATTTTTATAAATGGATTAATGGCTACGAGCCATACTATAAATTGATTTAGAAGTTTCAAATGATCAGGTGTAGACATGATATTTTGTGTTATCTGCAGTATAGTATTTATTATTTATAGTATTATTCATGATAAAATTATTAATAAATTTTTAATAAATTTAAAAATTAAAAACCATTTTAAATGCATAATTTAAACATACCTCTGGTTTGTCATATTTCCAACGATTAAGTAACCATATACAGCTATTAAAAAATAAACAACAGTGCTCAAAGAGTACGAGATATTCATTGCTTTCAAGTATTTATTAGGTGTTTGCATATCTAGATATATTGAAGGAACAGAATGACCTGAAAAAATAACCCTTTAATTAGTAAATTAATTGAATTATAACTAAAAAGATCAAATTAATAACCTGCATATCCAGTCTTAATCCAAAGCTAAAAGGTAAAGAATTCCAATCTGTAGGCCATAATTCAGTTTTCATAGGATTAAATAAACTTCCAGGTTGATCATTTCTTGTAAATCCATTAATTATTACTACAATTTCTAAAATTATTGCTGATACTATTCCAAGTAATGAAAAATATGAGAGATATTTAATATAAATTAATGCTAATGGCACTAATATTATCCAAGCAATAATTTTTAGTGATGTAAGTGATATATCAAGAAATAATATGCAGTGATGGTAAATGATTAAATGACCCAAATGACTTAAATGACAAATGACCAGTCATTGGTCATTTCACGGCTCAAATGACTTAAGAAGGTCATTTAACTCTGGTTATTTGATTATCTAAAAACTTTTAGCCAATCATAATTGATTATTGTTCTCTGTAAAACGAAACGTTGCTAGATGCTATCCAATAAGTATATATTATTATCCACGAAATGGACTTAACCAAAAATCAATCCCAGATCAGATGATAGGATAATTGCACACTGGCTGCTTCGCAGCCAGTGGCCTTCCGTCACTATCCCATCATCTGATCTGGGATTGATTTTTGGTTAAGTCCATTTCGTGGATAATAACTGATTTATTCCTAGGTTCTTGTTAAACTTCTATACTAATTATTCAAAGTAAAGCTGCGTATTTCATAAAGTTTAGCTTATTACAAATCACAAATCATTTTTCGGGGGGTTTTTTTTTCTTTCTTTTCTCTCTCTATTTTTCTTCTTTTTTTTTAGCCAGCGACTTGGGATAAAACTAATAGAAAAATTCGAATCTCTAAGGTCACAAATTTCGCATTCTTGAAATACTTAATATATAGATACGTGCATTTCTTTTACTCTTAGTTTGTAACCAATAGTTTAAAAAACTCGTATATCATAAAAAAAGTAAAAAAACATATATATAATCAATAAAGAATCATGAAAATTCCGGATCAGCCCGAATCTGAAATCTGGGCAATAACCGAGAAGAAATAGTATAGCTGTATAAATAGGAACCGGGAAATGAATATTATTACACGTGATAAATGGCTGATGACCCCAAATGACTAATCTTTATTCGATAAATGAGTGGCATTTATATTTTGGCTATAACTAAGTCATTTTACCATACCTGTTGTAAAACGACAATCCAATTGAATCATATCAAATATAAAGTGATTAAGAAAAAAACACTAGACAAAAAATAATGTATTACTTTTTTAAAAAAAAAGTTCGGGAATAATAATTTACCGATTACAAAATGACATTATTCATTTCGAATTTACAAATGGCATGTCAATTAATAATCGACGTGATTGGTAGTCTATATGTAAAATGACCTAATGACCAAATGACCCCAGTCATTTGGAAATGACCGTAGTCATTTGGCCACGAGTCATTTCCAAATGACCCAAAATTTGAATGACCTCAAATGACCGGTCATTTTGAGGTCATTTGAGGTCATTTGAAAAATTGGCAAATGACCAGGTCATTTACCATCCCTGGTAAAGAGTCACCAATAAGGATTACCAAAGAAATTGCTATTGCAATTAGTTCTAATGAAAATAAAATAAAGTATATAATTTTCGCAAATTTCCAAAAGCTATCGTAGCTATTATTTTGTTGTTTATTTTATTTATAAAAATTTAATATTATTAAACATCATAGTTTAAAGAAAAAAAATTGTTATGAAATACCTATGTCAAGATATGTGTTTATAATTTAAACATTTTATTAATAGTTTTGCAGTGTAATTCGTAATTCCCATGCAGAAAAATAGTAATGATATCCCGATAATCCATCCTGCATGCTTAAATGCGAAGGTAATGAAAGGGTTCCGACACCTAAACAAGTCATTAAAATATAATTTAAATATAATTTAAATATTGCTTAATTGAAAATATTTCAATTCAGTAAGTTGAAATAATAGTCTCGAACCATAAATGTTTAGTAATAAAACATTGCAAAAATTGAATATTTGATTGCCCAAGGGTAGATTTAGATTTCGGAGGTTTATTTTCTTGAATTTCAAAGTCGTTGTTATGCTGATCAGACATTACAAAAATTTATAGGATATAACAAAGCAATCTAAAAAGTTTTGCTAAAAACTTTCATTATTAATTGGAAAGTTCATCAATAATACTAAAATTTTATTAATTTGTTCATTTAAACAATTTAATTGACCAGTCTTTGCTTTTAAACTTATAACTATACTTTGCCGGTTAAACTCGGACGGATCCCGAACTTTCACAAAACAACTATCATTTATAAAATTTAAACCAAAAAAATAATCTTGATATATTGTAAATATTTTATATAGAATTATGGGAATAGATCGTATATCACTTAAATAAATACTATTGAGATACTAGTTTAGCCAGAGTTTGGGTTTTGATGATAGTTTAAATTTAGGTATAAATATACTGGGTTCAATCCTTGAAAAAGTATGAATAACTGAGTCCGATGAATTTTAAGTTTAAAAACCAGAAGTCTGGTTTTACCCTGGCTAGGGTTGTAAAAAATATTATACGGTATAATAACATTGGTTAATATACCGTATAATAACTGTTATCCGGCAAACTCTTATGATCATGAAAAAATTTCTTCTTGTTATTTTTTCATGTGTTACGATATAATCATGTTTATTCAAATTAAACCTCAGTTAGCCAATCACGACTTGAGAATCATGATCATAATTGCCGGATAACATAAATATTGAGTCATGCGTTGATAAATATCGTAAAATTTGTCTAATCGGGCAAATGATTGGCTGAAATGTGCCGCTGCGCGGCACTGTCAGCCAATCATTTGCCCGATTGGACAAATTTTGCGATATTAATCGATGCATGATCAATATTATACTTATTATACCATCAATTTTTGGTATAATTGGTATAATATTGGTATAATATAAATTAACCAATAAAATTTAATTATATTAATTAATAATACTAACTGCTAATAATTTAAAGAACCTAATGATCTCTTATAGAAGCTAATATGTAGTAAATAAGATACTAGAACTGATTAAGAAACAAATTTTAAGGAAACTAATTGTGATAACAGCGATAACTGAGACGGCCAATGAAATGTAAAATCTAATAATATTATATGAAAATAAATTCTGATTTAAATCACGTGTTATTATCCCGTTATTATACCGTTATTATACCGTATAATAACCGGTTATTATACAAAAATATATTATACCGTATAATTACATCCCTAACCCTGGCGTCATCATTTTATCATTGATTATTACTAATACTGTGTACTGAATATATGGTATCTATTTAAGATTGTTTATATTATTGTTAGACAAAATATAAAGTTTTAATTTTTGAAGTTATGATTCAACCTTGTCAAATGAAATTTAAATTAACAAAAAAAAAAAAGATAAAATTAAATAATTAGACAATATTCATAATTATTTTAATTTGATTCGCTCGTAGAAAAATCAAAAGTATTTAGTCTAGAAATTTAATTAAATAATAAATATCACTGCCACATAATAAATACTATTTAATTTATCTTAGCCATGCTAACTTAGCCGTAAAAGCTGTATATTGTTATTGCTATTGTTGTTGAGAGAAATTCAAGCATTTCTCACAATGAATTCAATAAAGAATCTGATTAGGTAATTTGATCAGAAAGGCCAATCAGATCCTTAGTTGAATCCATGAGGGAGATGCTAAGCTTCAGGCTTTTAAATTTATAAACAATAGACTCAGCACTGAAATTAGTTGAATATTTATCGTTATCGTTAATCCTTTGACGCACGTAACTACTAATGATGCGTTCTAATGAATGCGATTATGGCAAAAACCGCATGATCCCACTGTGTCGTAACAATAATTAGTATCGTAACTTTAATTGGCATTACATTAATAAAAAAAATTTTAATAGTCACACGATATGTCACAAGAAAATTTTTTACATATAAAATTTATAAAAAAAACATATAAAGTTACTATAAACTTTGAATCTTTGATCTTTCTTCACCTACATATTAACTTAAAATTAAATTTTTCGGGAATATAGAACAAAGAGAGAAGAAAAAATTGGGCTTAAAAATCGAATTAAAATTTCGCCGTTTTTGCACAAACGAAAATGTAACTTCGCCAAAAACAAATATTTAACGATTTTAAGACAATGTGTATGTGTAAAATCATGCCCGAACAACTTTACTTAGGCGACCGAAGTAGGTTACCTTGTATGAAAAATGTGTTACCTATGTACTAAAGTAAAATTTTTTGAGTTTTAAATATAAAACCTCTTTTTTTATCAAGATAACCTACTTTGGGCGCTTAAGCAAAGTTGTTCAGCATGCAATTTTACTCGATTCGAGGTCAAAACGCGTTTTTTCGGCCCTTTTCTAGGTGAAAAATGGGGTCGAAGTTAGAAAAAAAAAAATTTTTTTAGAAAAAAATTTTTTTTCTAACTTCGACCCCATTTTTCACCTAGAAAATGGCCGAAAAAACGCGTTTTGACCTCGGATCGAGTAAAATTGCATGCTGAACAACTTTGCTTAAGCGCCCAAAGTAGGTTATCTTGATAAAAAAAGAGGTTTTATATTTAAAACTCAAAAAATTTTACTTTAGTACATAGGTAACACATTTTTCATACAAGGTAACCTACTTCGGTCGCCTAAGTAAAGTTGTTCGAGCATGATTTTACACATACACATTGTCTTAAAATCGTTAAATATTTGTTTTTGGCGAAGTTACATTTTCGTTTTGTGCAAAAACGGCGAAATTTTAATTCGATTTTTAAGCCCAATTTTTTCTTCTCTCTTTGTTCTATGCTCCCGAAAAATTTAATTTTAAGTTAATATGTAGGTGAAGAAAGATCAAAGATACAAAGTTTATAGTAACTTTATATGTTTTTTTTATAAATTTATATATAACTAAAAACTCAGTTATAAATAGTGTGACAAGTCGGTTGACTGTTAAGCTATAAATTATATGTAATAATTACGTCATAAGTATTATAAATTTGGTTTTGCCTTATTAAAATATAAAGGATATACTGCACTAAAGTTTTAACAATAAGCTTGGACTCATGAAAAAGCATTTAACATTAATAATAACCAAGGGGATAAACGATTATATAGTATGAGAATTTAATAATAAATGGATAAGCAATCAAATGTAATAAAAATAAATACACGCGAAGCAATTAAAACTTCCCAACCTATAATGTTTTCGCGCGACAAGGTATTTAATAAAGCTCTTCACGTAAGACAAAGTCCTGCAAAGTCAATGAATGTTATTCGCACGACAAGGTAATTTAATAGAGATCTTTACTCATAATGAAATTACTTATATAAGAATCTCATTTATTGACTAAAACTATTATTTGATACAGTAATACGTAAAAATAATATCAAATATTCAAATTTATGTTATATAATTAGAATGATAGTTAAAATAAGTATGAATTATAAAAATTTATCTTTTGAAGTTCTTTACGGCTTTTAATTCAAAAATACTGCTTCTATATTATTGCGCCGGAATTGTCCAAAAATATTTTTATAAAATTTTAAGCATCATTCAAATGCTTTCTTCTCTCTTTTTTCTGTGCCTATACCATTTTGTGGCACCATCCACAGCTAATCTATTCTTAAAAACAGCTCTTCAATTCTTGAGAATTATATCTTTTTAGCAAATTTATAAAAATAAGAATGCAAGATTATCAGTGAATTAAATAAATTGCTAGAAATATTAACATTAAATAATTATGATAATGTTTAGAAAAAACTATTTTCTCATTCTTGATACTCAACTGTACGATTATATGAAGTTCATTCTCTACTTTGCTCTTATTTTCTAATACTTCTTATGGTTAGTGACATTTTGCTCATTATGATATCATAAAAAGACTATCGCTATAGAATATTTAAGTCATATGATAAATAACGATTATATAATAATGATGCGAGACTAATACGTTTTGGTAAACAATATGCAAATCTTTTATAGGCGGTGACCAATTTTTCTGTGAATCATACAAAGCCAATGACTTTACAAAGACTTATGATTATTTGAATCTATTTAAAGTCTTACATTTTCTAAATTTATAATAATGTTCGAATATTGTTGTGGCGGGGACCTATAAAGATTTCCCGGTCCTGTTTTGTGTCTTTGTGCTCATGTGACTCCCTGTCATTGGTTGCTCCATTTACCGAGAGGTATTACAGGTGAACAATTTACACGATGTTCCAGTTCAAATATAATTCCTCAAAAAAAACAAGAAAATTTAAAAAGAATAAAACAATAATAAATTAATGATTAGGCCATACAAAGTTAATTTTTCTTGCCTAACTCGCCGACCCAATTTACCAGGAACGTAGTACAAAGTACGAAGAGTATGGTTTACTGAAGAGTTAAATGGAGACAGCAAAATCTGTGCATTAATTGGTTGATCAATCTTGTGACTTCGGATCTTTCTATATCTGTGTACATGCATATACCGGAAACAGAGTACGAAGTACATTTACAGGCAAGTTAATTCTGTAATTGGTATAGCGCGTTTCATCTGATTGAATGATCCATCCTCATGACTTCATCAGGATTCTGCCTATATCGGGTCTATATCTGTGTACGTGCATAAGTGGTGTAGCGCTTTTTTATCTGATTGAATGATCCATCCTCATCAGGATTCTGCCTATATCGGGACCGATGAGTATGATCTTGATGTTTCTATATTTTGCATTAAACGAGGCTTTTCTTCTAGTATCGCACGCATAATACCAGGAACGGAGTGATGTGATATTGAAAATTTCACGAAGTGTGGTTATAAGGCATTTGAAATGGCGTACGTCTCATAACTAATTGGACAATGCGTTAAACGCAGTAAAAACGTGAATTTCTGCACTTAAACATTACGTTATGCATCACATAGTACTATATTTATCTATTGTATGAGAAACGTTTAACCAAACATCGCTTTAACAGGTTTTTGTCTCGATTAAAGTGCATGACGATCACTTTTTATTATTGTCTTTCGGAATAACTAAATATTATAAGTCAAGAAGGAGCTGCAAATGGCGATTGAGGAAAATTCAGATAATTTAAAACCTGATTACTTAATTATCTGATATATAATTGATTGATTAATGTGAAGGTATGTAGATCGCATTTTATTCTGTAAAAAAAGTTGAAGCGTTTTGCATAATCTTGATTAAATAAAGTTCACAAGTGCAAGTCCGCAATAGATAAAAAAACTAAAGATTCAGATGACGATTTCTAGATTTTTCCATTTTTCGTAAATTTTTTAATAATAATTTTCTTGGTGATTCTTGTAGTTTGTAGTTTTATGTCAATCCACCAACCAATTAAATCATGGTTATATCAGCGTGCTAAAACTAATGCAGCAATATAGATCAAGTTTAACGCTTTTTTGTGTAATCAAAATGTTAAGACTAAAATATCGATGAGCCAGTTATGATCAAGAATGTCATCACAATACAAACTCATTAGCAATTGTTTAATCATAATAGTACCAAATCAACCTTAACCACATACGGTATTGTAACAAAATTAAAATCATAGTAAAATTCATGAATAAACCAAATTCTGACGTATGCACGTATGCACGTAATTTTTTTACAGTAAAAATTTTACATTAAATTGAACAGGAACCACAACTGTTAATTCCAATGCTGCACAAAATTTTTACGGCAAATTATGGTAGGAATTAAGACAGTTGATTCCAAAACCAATTACACGCTGCAATTAGTGCTGCAAGCTGGCCAAACCAGCTCAGTCTGACCAACCGCGGCTTAAATTAATGTGCCACTGCCTTGGCTGAGCTGCGGCTTGGCGCAATAAACATTTCGTATACAGCTTTTGTAACAAATTTTTGCATAAACTAAATTAAAAAAAAAGAAGCTTTTTATAATCGCACACTAAATAAGGCCAGACTAAGTTGATTATGTGTTTTACATTACCCTCCAGGAGGGGTGGTTCACATAATAAAATTTTAAAAAAATTTTTTTTTCGAAAAAAAATTTTTCCGAATTGTTCTATTTATCAAAATTTTTTTTACTATGGGGGGGTAATGTAAAACACATAATCAACTTGGTCTGGCCTAATAAACGAAAATTAACAAGAACACCCAAAAATTTATCCTAAATTCTGCAAAAAAAAAATGCATGGTAAAAAAACAGTAAAGCCAAAATTACACAAAATTCCAATAAACTTGCCAATACTAATTAAGTGAAAAATGTTTTTGGGCCAATTTTATTGTGGAATAAGCCTATTTTTTAAAAAATTTCCTTTATTTTGTCTCTCATCTTCAGGGTAACTCACTCATACAGGTCTTTCTCCTGCTTATCGGACAGCTTCCACAGCTTTCTTGGCACTTTACACATGCTCTTTTCCTTTCTATTTTTTACATGTCATGACTATCATCCCGACAGGCAAACTGTGCCATTTGTATATAGCTGTTGTCCGATAGGTTATAAAAAACTTAAGCCTCAGCCCAACCCCTGCATAACTGTCGTCCGACAAGTCATTGTGAAATTCGAACATTAGGCAGGGGAAGGTCAATTTAACCAGAACGAAATTTGCAAAAGACTCTCCCTACCCTCTTAATCATTATCAATATTAATCAAAGTTACCTCATACTACCCAACTACACTCTAATTTTCCTATTACCTCATTACTTACGAAATTACCTCATACTTACTCCATTTTGCCAATCAAACAATGTATCTGTAATCAGGCATGTCACATGATTGATCTGACCTTGAGAACTGCCTCGATACTTATGTATCGAGCAGTTTTTTTATATAGCTAAAAATTTCAAAATAAACTTTCTGCCAAAATTAAGAATTTTGGAGATCGTTTACATAAATTCCGGGACATCTGTGACCGATCGAATATTTAATAGTTCGATAAGTTTTGGATTACCTCAAATCAGCTGTAATCTAGGCCGATGATATTCAAAATTCTTAATTTTGGCCAAAAATTTATTTTTTTTGAAATTTTTGGCTAAAAAAAGGAATTTTTTTAAAAATTGGTTCGAATACATTTTTTTATTTAATGATTATTGGCAGTTTTATTAGTGGAATTTTGCTGTGCTTTTTTGCACGGAATTTAGGATAAAATTTCAGGGTGTTCTTGGGGTAGTTTTCATTTATTATTTAATGCATAATTATAAAAAACATTTATTAATTTAGTTTATGCAAAAAAATCGCTATAAAAGCTTGTTTTTACTGCGCCAGGTCACGGCCGGACCGGCTGGGCTGGCTAAGCCAGCTTGCAGCACTATCTAAAACTATTATTGAAATTTGCTAATGACAAAATTCATCAATTATTTTCAAATCGGCTGTATTTGTATTTGATACATAATATAACTAACTATTTATATCAGAGTTTATTCAACATTTCTAAATTGGACTTTCCGTATAAAATGCGAATAACACCAAAAAGTGTAATTTCGAATTTTAATCGAATTAAGCTTAATTCTGGCCATTATTAAACAATACTCCTAGACATTATTTTGCGTTTGCACAGTTTATTATCCGTTCCTGGTTTAGCGTGACTGCGTCGCGCAGCTACTTATTCAAAAAAGTTTTTTTTTAAAATTCCAATTGTGTCATTTTTGCTATTTAATTTTCTCCGATGTCGCTTAATTTTCCGGAATTACCCGATAGATCCTGATTTTATGGTATGCAAACCGAAAAATTAACTTTTATATGGAGTGCTCCGTATTAAAAGGGTCCATTTTTACATAATATGTAAAAATGGGCCATTTTAATACGGAGCACTCCATAGGTGAACATGAGCTTATTAATTACATAAATTAAAAAAAAAAAAATCCGAACCGCCGACTGAAATTTTGGAACATGTTATGCAAAACGAAAAATCTTAAAAATTAAGAAATTCAAACAGAATTAAAATGGCTAAAAAAAAAAAATCAAACTGATTAAAAAAATAAAATGTCCTCCATTTACCGTTACCTCAAATTTAAGTTTTGGGTCGTTACTTATAAAAAGTTGTACCGCTCGATAATGATGCAAATCATTATAAAATAGTAATACACTTACTTTTTTTTTTTTTTTTTTTTTTTTTTTTTAATATAAACCCCTACTATGGGGACCACTTGCAGATTTTTGTTTTTCTCACATTTAAAAAGTAAAATGAAGAAAATTTATAATAAATTGCTTAATCATAAAAAATCAACTGACTTAGACCCTTTTACCCTTGGATACAATTATGAACATGGGATAGGAGTAGAAAAGGATGAACACAAGGCATTTGTTTATTACCAAACTTCTACCAATATAGGTAATGCTAAAGGAATGTATAAAGTTGGAGAATGCTATTATTATGGAACAGGAGTTGAAAAAGATGAACATAAGGCATTCATTTATTATCAAAAATCAGCAGAAATGGGTAACGTCAATGGAACATATAAAGTTGGATATTGTTATGAAAAAGGAATTGGAGTTGAAAAGGACGAACATAAAGCATACATTTATTATCAAAAATCTGCAGAGATAGGGCATATTGACGGAACATATATGGTAGGACGCTCTTATTTGTTTAGAATTGGAGTGAAAAAGGATAAACATAAGGCATTCACTTATTATCAAAAATCTGCAGATATGGGGCATGTTGAGGGAATAAATATGGTTGGACGTTGTTATCTTAATGGAAGAGGTGTCGAAAAGGATGAAAAGAAAGCATTTGAATATTTTAAAAAAGCTGCGAATATGGGCGATGTTAATGCAATTTTACAAGTTGGTGACTGTTATCGAAATGGAATCGGCATACCGAGAGATATACAACGAGCTAATCATTGGTATCGAATAGAAAGGGATGTAAATAGGATAAACAAATCATCATATGATAATGTTGATGATAATTTGAAAAAAATACTAGATGATGAAAAATATCAATTATTATGGATTCCTTATAACGAATTTCAAGATATACAAGAGATAGGAAAAGGTGGATTCGCGACTGTATATTATGCGTATTGGGAAGATAAAAATAGAAAATTTTGGACAAATATTGCACTTAAATTGATTCATGGTTCAAATGAAGGTAATCAAGAATTTGTCGAAGAGGTAATATTAATGCAATCAAGAATTTATTAATGAAATAATACTAATATTTTGTTTTTATTTAAAAATTTTATTTAATAATAGTTGAAAACATATTGCGATATCGGATACGAAAATCCATCATTTTTAAAATGTTATGGAATATCAAGAGATGATAAATCTAAAGATTACATTATCGTTTTGAAATATGCAAAGAAAGGCTCATTGCGTCAAAATCTTGGTTCAGTAGCACAAATGAAATGGAAAGATAAATTGAATGTGTTATATAGTATCGCTTCAGACCTTGAATCAATCCATTCTCAAGAACTGATTCACCGAGATTTACATTCTGGAAATATCTTGCAAAATCATTTACATAGTGCATACATTACAGATTTAGGACTTTCGACACCATCTAACATGAATCAAAAAGAAGGAATTAATGGTGTTATGCCATACGTAGCACCTGAAGCTTTAATGGGTAAACCGTTCACGCAAGCGGCTGATATCTACAGCTTTGGAGTTATCATGTCCGAAATATCAACAGGAAGAAGAGCATTTGATGGTGAATCTTTTAATGTCGACCTTGCGGTAAAAATTTGTAAGGGAAAACAACCAGAATTTAATGAGAAAACACCTAATTGTTACATTAAATTGATCAATAGGTGCATGGATCTGAATCAGAATAAACGGCCCACTGCAACTGTTATTGCTCATATAGTTGGTCATTGGCTTGACGAGATGAGTCAGGATGATGATAATGAAAACAAAAAACAATTCATGAAAGCCGATAAAATTGAACTTAATATCGAACCACCAAAACATCCTAATCTCATGTACACCAGCAAGTTCATTAGCACACGAGAGATAATAGGCATATTATCAGATTTGCCTTAAATTACTGATAATCTATAAATAATTCGTATTTTTTACCTAAAACTGTTATATATATATATATATATATATAGTTTTTTTCAAAGAAATTTTTAATCACCCCAGTGTATTAACACGAGCAATGTTGGGCCTGGACCTGGGACGTTAGATATGGTTCAATAGTTTACAACTGCTATTGATTATGAACAACAGATTGAAATTTAACCGATTATTTTTCGGCTGAATTTGATTTCTGCATGTTCGATTTATAAATATTGAATCAATTTCATAAGCTACTTTATTTCTTTTTATATATATTATTGTAAAGGATGGCGTTTTTTTATATTATGTTATCTGTTATTGTAAGGGATTACGTTTTCTTTTTGTATATTATAATATGTTATTGTAAAGGATGAACGCTTTCTTTTTTATTTATTGTTGTAAAGGGTGAACATCGAAGTTTCTTTTGAGAAGCCTCACGACCTTGAAAAGTGTGTATTTAGTAAAAACAAATTCAAAATACCATACCTTTAAAAAAATGATATCCAAAATATGGCAACATTAATTTTTATCTTTCGAAATTCCAGTAATTCCAGTATCACAAGCATTATAAACTTTGACTTCGTAGATAATTTTTTTTTCTATGATGTAAACAAGATAAATTTAACTCTTTTAAATCCGGTTATTATTGGAACTAAATCTGTATATTGAGAACATGAGCTTAATTTATTTAGTTTATGCAGAAATTTTGCAAGAACTGTTCTTGTTAACCAGCTGATTTTATTTAAAAAAAAAAAAGAAAAGAAAAATGGTCTGAACAATTTAGATTTAATGTGTTTTTCTAACAGTAATGAAAATTCTTCGACACAGTTGCCCAAAAATTCAATTTATAGAAATATATTAACTTATTTATGACAATGAATATGCATTGAAATATCATATTTGACCAGTGATAGTTGCATTGTATTGCATTAATACCGATAATGCCAATTAAAAACCATTAAATCTGGCTGCATAAGAATATAATTAATTTATAAATTATGATACGTAATCACTACGTAATCCAGATATCTGGATTTTCTTAAACTGGATCCAATATCCGATAAATGATTATATTTGCTTGAGCTTTAAGTCACGGGTTTGCTCCGGAAATTAGGTTCTAACTTTTTAGATTCAAATTAACCGACTTGGATTCGGGCCTAATATAACTTATAATAGATATAATTTAAACTTATTTTAGCAAACAACATAGGTTGCTGTAAAGGAGTTCATGATCAAGATTTTTGAAGGGGTAAATATTGTTGAATTTGAATTTATATGATTTTGTTTTTAAAGTTGAGCATTTTACGAGATCGGCTATAAAAATACATCGTTCTTAAAATTCTACAGTCTATTAAGAGATGATTCAGAAAATTACTTTCTTATTTTAATACGCAGAAAAGGTAATAACCTTCACGAAGTATAGCAATTGAAATGAAAGATAAATTAAATTTATTAAACTGTATAGCATCCAACCTTGAAGCAATTCATTCACAGGGATTAGAACTTCGAAACTTTCGTTGGAAACATTTTGCAAGACGACTTAGATAACGCGTGCATTACAGATATAGGGCTCTCTAATATGAAAAAAGAAGTTTATGACATGGCATCAGAAATTTTACAAGGAAAATCATATACTCAAGCAATTGGTATTTATCAGGGTTGGCATTGGACAATGTCCAAATAAATTGTAAAATTATTGGACATATGTCGAAATTGTCAATTGGACATATGTCCAATTGTCCAATAATTTTATTGGACAATTTTAATAAATGACGACAAAAGCTGAAAATAGATTACCCCCTCTCTTTTGGTCAAAAAACTCAAAAACGTCTTTGACCTAAAAATAAACTACCTCACGATTGACAATAGTTGCTACATAGTAAAGTCCAAACTTTACTATACAAATCGATTAAAGGCGCTTAAGTAAACTTCTTCAGGTGATCAAAATACACTAATTCTAAAATTATTATTAGTATTGGAGAACTTTTTATTATTTGACTTTTGATTTTTACATTCCATAAAAAAATTAAAATTTTTTAAAAAAATATATTCGACGAACGTAAAAATCAAAAGTCAAATAATAAAAAGTTCTCTAATCCTAGTAAAATTTTAGGTAAGTGTATTTTGATCTCCTGAATAAGTTTACTTAAGCGACTTTAATCGATTCACATAGTAAAATTTAGACTTTACTATGTAGCAACTATCTGCGATTAACCAAAAATCGATTATATCTGAAATAAGCTACACCGTAAAATAAAATCAACTATTGTTATTATTCTTTTTGAAATAAATTATTTTACAGTTTCTAAAACTCTGTTTGATTAATCATATTTCATTAACCAATATCAAATATATATATTGTAAGAAAAATGGAATATAAGTTGATTTAGTAGCATGAATATATATGTACATATGCATATTTTTATAATAATAATAATTATTATTATTATCAGTATACTTTTTAAATATACTGTAAATTAAAAATATTTTGTATTGGTAAATATTGGCCAGAATTAAGTTTAATTTAGGCCAAGATTAAACCAATTTTTTTTAATGGCCAATAAAAAAAGTTACTATGTCCAATCAAAATTATTTGGACAATTGGTCATTGTCCAAATGTCCAAATGTCCAAATTGTCCAAATGTCCAATATTATAACATGCCATCCCTGGTATTTATACTTTGGGTATCATTATGACGAAATATCAATAAGCAGAATGGTTTTTGATGATTATAATTTTGATAATGAATTTGTGATAAAAATTTGCCATGAATTACGACCAGAGGTTACATCAGGTACACCTGATTGTTATATTAAACAAGTTATGCGCCTGCTCATGCGCAGGGAGTTTGCTTTTTTTTAGCTTATTTGCATAGTATTATTATCTCAAAATGTTTAATGTCTAAATTAAAGGTTTAGAATTTAGTTGTATAGAGTAGATTTAGAATAATTTTATTGTGTAATGGACCTTTACACTTTTGAAGCATAATAAATTTTGGTTTAATAGTTTTCATATTAGTAATATTAGAGTTGTGGTCTAGTCTTAAGTAGTTGGTATATCTTAATATCTGTTAATTTTGAAATTTGTAATTAATATCTTGTAGTATAGAATAAAGAAATGTAGTAAAGTTGCAAATATTGTATATTTGTATTATTTTTTGGTTTGTTTTTTGGTTTGAAGTTGCTGCTCAAAGTGTCATTTTAATTGTTGGGATTATTATAAATGCAAATAAAGAGCAAAATTGTAAAATGTGCTTATAAAGAGGTGTGCTTATATAGAGGTTTGTAATTATATATTAAATATAATTGGACTCAAATAGAGGAATAATTAGAAAGAGACTTTTATTTGGTGTGATTATATAGGAGGTGATTATAAAGAGGGAAGAATGTATTTTTTTTGTAAGTTAAGGCTATCTGTTCTAAGATTTTATTAGAGGTAATAAGCTTATACTTGAAAATTGAAAATGCTTGGTTTTGTTTTTATCTGTTTTCTAGTGTTATTTCTATTTTATTATTCTTCTTTTTTATTTCCTATAATAATAGATATAAATTTCTATTAGTCAAATTTTTAACAAAAATTATTTTTTATTTATTTACTTTTCTGAATTTTACTATATTTTTTTTCTATTTACTAATAAAAGTGTAAACAATAAAACTTTCACTCAAATCATATACTGAACTTTTGCTCAAAAATTACATATTGAATCTTTGCTCAAATTACTTATTAAACCTTTGCTCAAGTTGTTTTTTATATAACATACTGAACCTTTGCTCAAATTACTACAAAAATTTTGCTCAAATTTCTTACTGGATTATTTGCTTAAATTAATTGCCAAACCTTTGCTCAAATTACTTATTAAATCACACTTAAATTGTTTTTTATATCACCTTGCTGAACCTTTGCTCAAACTATTTATTAAACCTTCAGTTAAGTTATTTTTCTATATAGCTAACTAAATCTTAGCTCAAATTATTTACTAAGCTTTGCTCAAAATTGCTTACTAAACTTTTGTTCAAATTACTAATTAAATCTTTGCTTAAATTATTCTAAATATTTGCTTAAATTATTTTTTTATATAACTTAATAAAGTTTCACTAAAAATATTTTTTATATAACTTATTAAACATTTGCTTAGATTTTTGTTTTTATATAGCTTAACAAATATTACTTAAGTTATTTATATATTTATATGCTTCCAATAAGAACTTTCAAGCACTTGAAAAATTGTTAGATTTAATTGTTTTTTACATATAGTAAGATATCGATCTAGTTCCATAGCTTGTATTAATTCCAATAGTTCATCAATTACTTTATTCAGAACTTTAGTTATAGCCTTATTAGTCCTAGTTGAGTATTCATTATAGAAGATTATTTATTTGTTTAATTTGATGTTGTCGATGTGAAATTTTAGATGTTAAGCATAAAACAATATTAGAAGTAATATCGATTAACAATAAAATAATTTATAAATAAGTATTCGAATTTTAATTAAAAAATAAATATTTGCACATCATCTTATTTTATCAAAATAAGATTTGTAAATTTTAATTGAAACCCTTATTTGTTTAATTTGATGTTGTCAATTTGAAATTTTAGACATATTAAGCATAAATTGATATGTATATAATAAGGAATATTATATAAATAAGTGTATTCAAATTTTAATTTAAATAATATTTGTACATCACTTATTTGACAATAAATATGTCTTTATTTATAAAAATATTAGCATATTAGCCCGTGCCTTCAGCATGGGGTTAAAGGATTAAACTGGTAGTCAATTTAAATTAATGCATGGTAATTTATTAAATAATTAAATGATTGTAATTAATTATACATTGATATGAAACACAATTGTTAAAGTGAAAATAATTAAACTTTATACTCACAATGGTAATTTATTGAACAATTATCACAGTTTGCAAATTGATGTTTTTTGATTAAATTTGTAGATCGATGCGTACCCATACAATTACTACAATCACTTGAACAATTACCTAATTGTTGTCCAATTGCGCAATTCTGCAATAAGTTTTAGTGAGCATAGATATAGCCAAAAAACACATTTTACAATCTTTTACAATCTTTTCAATCACGCAATCGAACAACAATCAGGTGATTGTATGGGTATGCAGCAATCTGCAAATTTGCAAACCACGACAAATGATTACAGTTAATACTCATCTAATGATTTATTGAACAACTAAATGATTACAGTAATTGTACATTGTCTTGAAACACAATCATTAAAGTGAACAAAATCAAGCTTTATAATTATGCTAATGATTATTTAATGAAAACATGACTACGGTTAATTATACATTGTCTTGAAAAATGATTGTTAAAGTGAACAGAATTAAACTTCATACTCACACTAGTAATTTACGATTAATAAATTATCCTCAAAATCATTAAAACTCATCCTAGTAATTTATTGAACAATTAAATGATTACGGTTAATCATAAATTCTTTTGAAACATTATCATTAAGGTGGATAGAATTAAGCTTGATACTCATGCTAGTATAATTATGGTTAATTGTATATACAATCTCTTGAAACACTATCGTTAAAGTGGAAAGAATTATACTTCATACTCACCCTCATAATTTATTAATGATTAAATAAATTATGATTAATCATACATCATCTTGAATCACAATCATCAATATGAACAGAATTAAACTTCATACTCGCCCTGATGATTTATTGAAACACAATCATTAAAGTGAACCGAATTAAACATAATACTCATTCTAATAATTTTATTAAATGATTACGGTTAATCATACATTGTTCTGAAACACAATCGTTAAAGTGAACAGAATTAAACTTCATACTTACCCTAGTAATTTATTGAATGAATAAATAATTACGGTTAATTACATACATTCTCTTGAAAACCATCGTTAAAGTAAAAAGAATAAACTTCATTACTCACCCTGATGGTTTATCATAATTCTAGATTGATTACAAAAATATGATAATTTAATCATCCAAATGATTAAAATCATGTCTTGGGATGAGTTTGTTTACTTTGAAATTATCATGATTTACATAAAAGATTCTGTTACAGATCTTTTTTTTTTTTTTGCCAGTTGACAGAAGAAATCAACAGATCAAAAAAATAACTAATCAGGGATATGCCAGAAAACAAACTGGTTAGGCCAAATTGTTTTTTAAAATTTTTTTTTCATAACTACATTTACGGATATCATGCGGGAGTCATGCTAACATATATGAAAAAATCCCGTATGCATGTCTTATTTGGAAGCACACCAGCATATAATGCTGGATACTGAACTTTATTACTGTATTAGCTTGTTTCAGCACAATACACGGCATACATCAGTGCATTCGATGTATAATTAATCTAGCTATTTGTGGTCAGCCGGTGGTTTCTCACCCGCATATGTGGAACGGCTGTCGACCAGGAGTTTTGCAGTTAAGCTATTGCTGCTTTAGATTGATGTTTAAGATTAGTCGATAGTTTCCCACCTACATAACGCAGGCCGGCTGTGTATACACATGGTTGCAAAATGGCAGGATTCAGTGGGATAGGGATGGTCGGGTACGAATTTGGTTTCTTACTGTAGTTGCCATTGTCTGCCTTCCGTGCATTTTATACCTATTAAGGATTATATTAGTTTCATGTGAAACGTCCCTATTAGGCAATTTATTAATTACTTATCTTCCCCCCTGCACCTTCTTCAATTTGGAATGTGATTGAACCGTTTTTTCTCACTGGCATCCACACCGGGGCATTCTTGCTTAGCTCCCTTTTCGATCTGTTGACCTTGAATGAATGAAGTTTTAAAATAAAATTCATGAGAAAAAAATCGATTACAGGACATACAAATGTATGAATATACTTAGCCTTTTTACGATTTGCACACATATGAACGAAAATTATATAAGTGCATCGCAGAGCAAAAATGCTATCCCTGAAAAAGGGTTATTTGGCACTGTTATCCCCAACTCTGCCTTATTATGAGGATGATTTACGAATTTTAATTCTGAAACCCCTTAATTATGGATTTTTGATGTTATTTTTAGTTTAATAATAATTTTACTTTTTTCTTTATTCGGGAATCTCATAGTCCAAATTTAAAAAATGTTAATCAAAAATAGCACACATGAATTGATTACATTTTAGTCCATACCTCGATTATCGTATCAATTTTCTACCCGATAAGGTAAGGCGATTGTTTTTCTGTTTTGGTAATGAAGTTATGCAATACAGTATTTCATTTATGCATTCAGTATCACGAATTTACTTTTTAAATCATCATTTGTAATTTTTTATTATATATACAGCCGTCATTCGACAAGCAAAAAAACATGAGCGCGCTTGAGCTCTCTCGCGCTTGAGCTATCGCATCGCAATGCTCTGCTCTTGAGCATGCGCGAGAAAGAGATATAGAGTATCAACTACAATCGGTTGAAATTCGTGAAACCAAAAATTACCAAAAAAAGCCATTCAAAAGAAAATCAATTACCAAAAATATCGCCAATCCAAACAGAATTACCCCTAAAAAGTAATTTCAAAGTAACACTAAGCGCTAGCAATTATTTCTAAGCGCTAATTAACCAATCGATGTATGGACTCAAATTCGAGACAAAGACCTACTATCTGATACATTAACCTTCAATCACTGCATGGATTGAAGAAATAGAATATCCTGATTATGAAAATGAAATAAAAAAAAAAAACAATTTTTGGAAACCAATAAATTAAAATCAATCATTGAACTAACAAAAAATTCGAAACTTAATTATATATGTAAACCTGTCGATGTACAAAAAAATATCCAACAGCTTAGAATTTAAAATTCTTGAGCATGTAGTATAGTAAAGTATTATGGTTCGATAACGGTATCATTATTAAATTGCTGTATTCACCAATTTGCCCCAATAATGGTGTTATCATGCAATTTATGATCATGATTCGTAAGAAGCTATCGGCTGAGTTTTAATTTGAATAAACATGTCTACATCGTAACGCATGAAAAGAAATAATTTCATAGCGGATAATGCAAGTAACACAGATTTTCAAAATAATTTTACAGTACTCAGAGCACGATGATATCGAATATCACTATTAACAATTTTGTAAGCTATAAGCAACCTTACTTCAACACGAAAAAGAATTTTTAGAATCATCAAAAAAGGGATTAATGTAAAAGTTAAACTTTAAGTCATATAAACCACGCATATTACTATCGTCATTCGCATTCATCTATGTAATAATTAAACTTAAGACAAGTCCATAAAGCTTTCTTTTAATATATATTAGATCACAAATACTAAGAAAGTTATTTATTTTTAAAATCATTTCATTTCTTGACTTGAAAGTTTACATTTGTAGGATTTATTTCGTTATGGTCGTTTGCATAAGTATTATCTTTAAACATCAACCACTTTAAATATGATGCCTAATTTATTAATCACATTCCCGAAATAATTTTTGAAAGCCCGCATTTTAATGTATAGACACGAGATTTGTTTATACAAATGAGAAAATTTATACTCTGCATCTTACATAGTTTAAGACTTCATTACTATAATATTCTATTAAGGCCGTTTGAAGTTGATTCTTCGGTTAACATCACTTTTCCAGGACTCTCGGGAGGGGGGGAGGGGGGGCAAAATGAAACGAACATATGAAACGAACATATAAAAATGAACAAAGATGGGCCAGTTTCATTGGTTGATATAAATCAGGTGACTGGCGAGCGTCATCCAGCGTTTTGATTGGCTGTTCGTTTTCGGGGGAAGTGGGGGAGACTTCAGCTGGGGGTGATGTTAACCGAAAAATTACCTTCAAATGGCCTTAATTAATTAATTATATAATGTATTCATCAGAGAAAAAGAACTTCGTACGTACGTACAATTTTTACAGCCAAAATTCTCGTGATCTAGTGATCGGATCTGCATCATTTTTGCGATCACAGATCGGAATTTTGGGTTCCCAAGTTCCTATTGGTCGAGCAAATTTTGTCCCTCATTGAATGAAATAAATCACTACTCGGATGGCTTAAAAATTAATGTAAAAAAGTATCAATTCGAATAATTGGTTTGTAATTGTTATTTCCGAAAA
>QKWP01002052.1:0-11244 GCA_003550325.1 Gigaspora rosea | reverse complement strand
AAAAATTAGCTTCAAACGGCCTTAGATAGGTTTAGGTAGTAATATATAAGCAAAATTGCCTTCCTACATTTTTAATTAACACACTAAGGTAGGTTTAGACTGTCGTTTTTGTATTTTTCAAGGTTTTCGTTCCTCATTCTTGTTTGCTTCGCCGAAGATCATCAAATTCCTAATTTGATTGGTCAGGTGTCACGTGATTCTGCTCCGCTTTAGACTCTCCATATATAGAGCTATGTACGTACGCCAGCCACTTTATAAATACTTAATATATACTAGTAATATTTCATGCACGAAGTAATAAATCGAATTTATATATTGAATTTGATTTCTAAATAATGATAATATTTTATTTTTTTATTTTTTTTCATATGTTCATTTTACCGGGAGGGCCGGGGGGCCGTTGGGGGGGGTGATGTTAACCGAAAAATTAACTTCAAACGGCCTAAGATAAATTTTAAAATGATTGGATTATTGGTTAACATATTTAAAAGGAACTTATTTTATGAATTATTATACTTCGAAATTTTCATAACCTAAAATGCAAATCTAAGAATATCCTTTTATTTTGAGTCAAGTTTTTGATAATTTGGATAAAAATTTCTTGAAGTAAATGTCACGGGGTTTTCGGTACCCATGTGATCAGTGATCGGGTACGCATATGATCGAATGTTATGATCGGGTAATCGTGATTCATTAGAAATTAGTATAATGATTGCATGAGCGATGAGTATAGTATGATGCAAGTGTATTAGTAATTAATAAATGTCGCGGATGATCGTGAAATCGGATGATGGTGAAATTTGGGGGTCTCAATTTGAAAATATAAACCCTACCAAAATCCACCTATACTCTTTTATTAATAACCCTAACCCTAAATCCTAATTCAACTATAAAAAAAAATTTAACAAAAAAGGCTCTAAAAATTTTTAAAAATCGTACATAAAATAGATTCAAATTTCACCATCATCCAATTTCATGATCATCCGTGACAATAAATAAGGCATCGATTCTAAGGGGGAAGTGCCAAGCTTTCACGCTCTTAATAGCTTAGCTTTAGCTTCGTGCTCACCATAACTTTGTGTTAACGAACCGTATATCTCTTAGTGAATAAACTGTTAGTAAAGTGTGTCAAGTTAACAGAATAAGTGCCAAGCGAGACAACGAAATTAGTATAAACGTTTGAGTTAGATATTAGATCCGGTGAGACTATTAACCCTTTGACAGTAAATATTTAAATAAATAAATATTTCACAAAATGATTATGATATTATTATCATGATAGTTCATTAACTCAACCACCAATACTTGCTTGGAATTCTGAAGGTCGATCTGGGTTAATTGAAATACGAACCTAATCCTAATTACAGTTGGGATGATCCAAATGCTGAAAAAAAAACAGAAACGTCTTCTTTAAAAATTATATATTTCAAAAATAGATATTAATAAAACATATACAAGAACGAAATTCTCGACACCATCTATGATATGAATTAACTCATGCTACTTGGACTAATAGAGTATAATTATTGATTTGAAATTTATAAAGATAAAGTTGTAAAACCGCAATAACGGAATCTGCATTTATCGTGACTGATACGAAATGTAATTTTAAACTCTCTAATTGTGAACATTTATCATTATAAGATATATTTCATTAATCTATTCATATTAACTTAGCATGTTATAAAGGAAATTATAAATGATTATTTAATCAATATGGGCGCTTAGCAATAGAAAAGGCGGATACTCGAATATATCTAATTTCGAGATAATTGAGTTTAATCGTTTGTTTTGATTTTCGGACTGATCCGGATTAATCAAAATTTCACGATTTTGATTGGTTAAAAATAACATGTGACTAACGGGTATTCTCGTGATGCTAGGAAGCCTCGTGCAATTTTTCTTCTACATTATCTTGACTTTTTATTATGCAAATCGATCTTCATTTATAATAGAAAAATGTTTACCACGTCGAAATATACCCGAATCTAATAAAAACTCATTTTTCGTTTTTGGGGTAGTTTCCGCCCTTTCTATTGCGAAGCGCCCATATGTTCAGTATATAAAGATTACACAACATTGGGTTTTATAATCTAAATCCCTAAAAAAAATTAGATTTATTATTAATTAAAAATTTATACTGTAGCGAATAAAATAATCATGCCATAAAAATTGTCCCAATTTCCGTCTAAATATTGATATTTGATGTGATATTTGCGTTAATACAAAATAGAAATGATTTATCTAAAGCTTTGTGCGAAGACTTTTATTAGTAACAGAAAGCTAGTCTCCACAACAGATCTTTGGTCATTTTTATGATTTCTTTTGTTTCAATTTAATATTTTTTTTCAGATTTCAGTTGGATTAAGCAGAAATTATGGGATTACTAAATATTTTTATAATCGATAAGGTAAAGTGAATGTCGAATTTATCATTCTAATTACTAAAGATAATATATAAAACTTAAATTCTAATGCATTACATTGTTGAGTTTTATGGTTTTAATTTTGTTTGCATTTTCATTGGTTAATTTTCTAAAATAATAAAGTTAATAACATCGATAAAGAATCGTATCTTTATAATCTTTTCAAATTATCTAAATTTAATGATAATGGTATGCTTAAGTATAGCAGATTACAGTAAGTTCTGAAGATAAATATTTTAACATGATCTCAAGCTTGTGAAACACGTTTTATTACTATGGTATGGTAAAATTTAAAGCATTGTATATAGACCAATCTCTTGTTCTTACTCTTACTGCGCTGTTGTTGAGAAACAAATTGTTCTTGTATGACCGCACTGAAAAAATTAGATATTTTTTTAACACTGATTGATACTTAAATAAGTTTATTCAAATTAAATTCGTAGTATATTGCTGAAGTTAAGCACGAAAGCAATATACATAAATATTGTTAGTTTGCTAATAAAATTAAATTTTCATTAATAAATATCATGCGTTGCACCATTAATGTATGATTGGCACTTATGTATAAGATTAACTCGATGTTGACATAGTTGTAAAATCTTAACAACGAAATTGCTTTTCAAATTACTGTGATCAGCAAATACCGTGCATCACGCGGAAATCAGAAATCTAGAAAAAATGCCAATACATGATTTGCTAAAAATTATTTCTAACCAATCACAGATTGCATTTTTTCTAATTTTTTGATTTCCAGTGTGATGTATGAAAATCACTGATCACAGTAATTTGAAAAGCACTGTAAATAAATATTAATAAATAAAAATTTTTTAAACATGTTTAAGTTTAATGAATGCATAACTGGATGCATATGACTCCGTTATGCATGATTTATAAACATATGGTTAGAATTAGGGTAGGTGCTAGAATTGTTCTTTTCATGTTAAGGATTGCTTATAGAAAAACTTTTCTTAAGGAATTTCTTTTAATCGATATGTACTCAACTATATATTAATATTCGTCATCATCGTGCTCTGAGCAGTAAAATCTACTTTTTTGAACGTCCCTATGATACTTGATTATATACCTTTTATAAATTATAACGAATTTCAAATACTAACCTATTCAATATTTCTTGTATGTCGATAGTTTTACTATTATAATTATGATTCCGATGTTTTGTCGACTCAATGTTATGTTTAATTTTATCGGCTTGCAAAAATTGTTTTTTTTTTATTTCATTTTTATCATCAGATTTTCTATCTCTTCAATCCAATGAGTAATTAAACTATTAACAGATCAGATAGTAAGTTATTTTCCAGGTTTAAATCCATGCATCGCTTGGTTAAGTTAATCAGGTGTACATTGTATAAATTCTGGTCTTAATCCAAAGCAGATATTTATAGTAAGCTCATGGTTAAAGTTATAATCATTGAGAGTCGTTCTTCCTGGTGATATTTCATCATAATCATACCCAAACATAAAATCAACTGCTTGAGTATGTGGTTTCCACTGTAAAATTCCTGGTTCCATATAAGGTAAAATTCCGGTGACTTCTTTTTTGGTGTTAGAGAGTCACAGAAAATTTGCTTACCACCTGCTCCTTTCTATACAAATATTTTTTTTGTATAAATATGACATCTATTCAGAGCGAAGCAAAACGGAGGAGTGGATCAAGAGCCCAGTACAGCAAAACTCTGCATGGTTCAGATAAGCACGGCACAACATTTCACAAGCTTAGCATAGCTCGGACACACAGCATCAAAATGTAGATACTAACTATATTTTATAAAACATAACCAAATCGGTGAGCCCCAATTTCTTTTTTATAACCACTTTTTTACTTAAAATTGGAGCAAATTTTATCCAAAAAGACAAACAATAATATGCCAACTTATGTTGTACAAAATTGGAGTGATGCTTATAGGTGATAATTAAATTACTCAAAAAGATAATTAAACAATAAAAAAAAATGGGACGAAATTGGAAGAGATGCTTATAGACGTTGATTTGGAAATAAGAGATTAAAATACATTATTGTGTCAAAGTTTATAATATTTTATGTTTTTTATTGTAAAGAAATTCACCAATATAATTAGTGCAACAAATTATGTGATGATAAATTTATAGTTCGTATGTACGCACTACAGTGCTGCTGCGAGCCCGCCCTAATTTGTATTACTATTTATATGGAATTATGGTTAAGATAAATATGAGCATATTATAAAAATTTAATATAATCTTTTTTCTTTAATAATTATTTCAAATCTCATTTTATAACGTAAATTACAATAACTTTGTAACAAACTACAATATTTATAACTTATTCCTTCGATAAAGAAACAAAATGAAGGACCGCCTGTTCGAATATTTTGGATCATAAATGAACTGGATTTTGCTGCACGCTATTAAGCCAAAATTCACATGTTATGCACAGGTCGAGGCACTGGTATGTTCACATGCATATACTTCTTACTAGCTATAAGCAAGAGTGAATTCAATTACGATATAATTGCGAAGGGATGATAGCAAACATGCCTATAGTAAAATTTTGCAAGAGAGCATTTTCATAGATGAGATTTTGAGATGCTGACAATTTTCAAAAAAGTCGTTTGTTTTGAATTGGGATATGTTCCATATATACCACTATTTCTGCCAACTTCTATTTTCATAGCAATATTCGACTTTGGTTGCTCCACCAGCATTTCTATCTCAGCATATGTTTGACAATAATGAATATTTATCCTTTTCAATGTAGATAATAATTTCCAACGCTATTTTCTCACTAGCATTACTAGTTACTTCTGATTTTTGATAATAAATAAACGTCTTCTGTTCATCCCTTTCGATCATTTACCATGGCTTACAACAATGAATTGAGCCATAGGATTGATTTGATCTAGTAAGCAAAAAAGAATTGTTATGCAATCAAACATAGTGCGTGTGACATAGTAATGATGCAAAAATTTGGTAGTACCATGGTCTTTGGGCCAAATTGGAATAGAGAATGCCTTGAAAATTATTTTGTCAAACCATAAATATCTAGATCTCAATAATTGATTTCTGATATTTTTAATTCTGATTTACTCAGATGTCACGGTGCTGCCAAATTTTTGTTCTATCACCATGTCACTCTGATAGTGCGGGTGGTATTGCAATGATCATTAGTCAATTAAAGAAAGTTAATTAATTACCACTATAACGCCTGTCACTATGCTTGTAATTATTGTCTGATATAAAATCAATTATGTATTTATGTAAATACATAACTTTACTGCACTCTAGATTAGGATGATATAAATTAAATAAAGGATTCCAGATTTCATCATGCATTTTATCATATTAGGGTGAGATTATGTTTAGTGGCATTATAAATACTGTATAATGCGTTTTATTAGAGTGATGCATATATTAGGTTATTTTAATTAGTGTATATATTAATTTGATAAAAATATGCACTATATTACATGTATACGACACTGCAAAATAATGAATCAAAAATATTTAGCAAAATTAATCTATAAGAATCATGTATAAACCCCAAACAATTTCTTGTAAGTATCAATACAAAGCTCTGCTTTCTTCTATAAATTATGATATGAAATCAATAAACATTTGAGGAAATTGCTCAAGAACTACACTAAGACGTATATGCAATGGGCTATATAATACTATACATACACTTATTTCTATCTCCCTTTAAGCAATTCGCTAGGATAAATTTTGTATTTAAGATTTTGCCTATGAACTGCTCTTAGAGCTTTAAGAAAAAAAAATTTTTCTCATAATTTTGGCGTAAGGTTTATATAAATCCTTTTTCTAACTTCTTCCAATCTAACCTTAACATTAAAATCTATTTAATACTGTAATATTGACAAATATTAATCAAATAGTCATAATCTGCCACACATTCAGTGTCTTGCAAATTTGATCATGGCTATTTACAGTTTTTTATATAAAATTTGATGAATAACATGCGCATGAAACGGAATCATGCTTATGAATATGCACTAATGCTCATTAATGCGCATGCATGAAACTAATTAACCTATCTCCAGATATTGCTTTAGTGTCAGGGCTAACAATTTTTACTATATAAATCTTGAAAAGAAAAATGCGTTAATTAAACTCAATCAAACGGTCCCAAGACAACCTGTCGGGCAGCGGATGGCTTAATAACATATTAGGAAAGTCACTAAGGTTTAGAAAGAAGGTCAGTTGTCTCTGGTGTTTCATTGCACTTTTTAAAATTACAAGCAGGATACTTATGTTCTTGATAGAATAGAATATCGAGTGAGGAATTTAGCGAATAGAAGTTGTCAGGTATTTTGAAGCCATTCCCACCATCTTAAATTGTTACTTTATAATTTCAAATAGAACATACACGGAATAACTGTAAAATAATTTAAATAAAAAGCTACCTAACAATTCTATTGCCCTATCAAACTGTGGATACTTGATTGCAATGAATACAACAGCAGTTATTACTAACATACGTGATAAAAAACGTATGAATAAGAAACAATCATTGCGTAGACGAGTCCATAAATTGCATGAACTTTGACTGATATTGAATTTCTAGGTAAAAATTTACTGGGTGTAATTCAAGCACAATTTTTGTAAACGGATTAATCGCTACGAGCCTTACTATAAATTGATTTAGAAGTTTCAAATGATCAGGTGTAGACATGATATTTTGTGTTATCTGCAGTATAGTATTTATTTATAGTATTATTCATGATAAAAGTATTAATAAATTTTTAATAAATTTAAAATTAAAAACCATTTTAAATGCATAATTTAAACTTACCTCTGGTTTTATCATATTTTTAAACATCAAGTAACCACATACAGTGTTAAAATATAAACAACAGTACTAAAAGAGTACGAGCTTTCAAGTATTTATTAGGTGTTTGCATATCTAGATATATTGAAGGAAATACAGAATGACCTGAAAAAATAACCATATAATAGTAAATTAATTGCATTATAACCAAAAAGATCAAATTAATAACCTGCATATCCAGCTATTATTAATCCAAAACTAAAAGGTAAAGAATTCAAATCTGTAGCCCATAATTCAGTTTTCATAGGATTAAATAAACTTCCAGGTTGTTGATTTCTTGTAATTTCATTAATTATTATTACAATTACTAAAATTATTGCTGATACTATTCCAAGTAATGAAAAATATGAGATATTTAATATCAATTAATGCTAATGGCACTAAGCAATAATTTCTAGTGATATAAGTGATATATCGGGAAATAATACTTGTAAAAAGTCCCCAATAAGGATTACTAAAGAAATTGTTATTGCGATTAGTTCTAATGAAAATAAAATAAGTATAATAATTTTCGCAAAATTTCAAACGCTATCGTAGTTATTATTTTTTGTTATGTATTTTATTTATAAAAATTTAATAATATTAAACATCATGGTTTAAGGAAAAAAAAATTGTTCTGAAATACCTATGTCAGGATATGTGTAAATCCTTTCTTTATAATTCAAACATTTATTAATAGTCTTGCAGTGTAATTCGTAACTCCCATGCAGAAAAATAATAATGATGGCCCGATAATCCATCCTGCATGTTTAAATGCGAGAAGTAATGAAAGAGTTCCGACACCTAAGCAAGTCATTAAAATATAATTTAAATATAATTTAAATATTGCTTAATTGAAAATATTTCAATTCAGTAAGCTGAAATAAGAGTCACTCGAATCATAAATATTATATTTAGTAATGATTCAATATATTACCCATTAAAACATTGCAAAAATTGAATATTGATTGCCCAAGGGTAGATTTAGATTTCGGATGTTTATCTTCTTGAATTTCAAAGTCGTTGTTATGCTGACCAGAAATTACAAAAAATTTATAGGATATAACAAAGCAATCTAAAAGTTTTGCTAAAAACTTTTCACTATTACTGTAATTGGAAAGCTCATCTATAATACTAAAATTTTATTAAGTTGTTTCATTAAACAATTTAATTGATCAAATATATGAGTGATGCAAAGAAAAAAAAACCCCCAGTCTTTGATTTTAAATTTATAATATACTTTACCGGTTAAACCCGGACGGATCCCGAACTTTCACATTTAAACCAAAAAAATAATCTTTGATATATTGTAAATATTTTATATAGAATTCTGGGAATAGATCGTATATCACTTAAATAAATACTATTGAGATATTAGTTTAGCCAGAGTTTTGGGTTTGATGATAGTTTAAATTTAGATATAGATACAATCCTTGAAAAAGTATGAAATAAATGAGTCGATGAATTCTAAGTTTAAAAACCAGAAGTCTGGTTTTGCCCTGGCGTCATCATATTATCATTAATAATTACAAACACGGTATATATGGTATCTATTTGAGATGGTTTATATTATTGTTAGACAAAATACAAAATTTTAATGTTTGAAGTTGATTCAACCTTTGCCAAATGAAATTTAAATTATCAAAAAAAAAAAAAAAGATAAAATTAAATAATTAGATAATATTCATAATTATTTTAACTTGATTCGCTCGTAGAAATATCACAAGTATTTAGTCTAGAAATTTAATTAAATAATAAATATCACTACCACATAATAAATACTGTTTAATTTATCTTAGCCATGCTAATTTAATCGCAAATGCTGTATATCAGTTATTTTTATTGTTATTGAGAGAAATTAAAGCATTTCTCACAATGAAATTCAATAAAGAATCTGATTAGGTAATTTTGATCAGAAAGACCAATCAGATCTTTCGTTGAGTCCATGAGGGAGATGCTAAGCTTCAGGCTTTTAAATTTATAAACAATAGACTCAGCCACTGAAATTAGCAGAATATTTATCGTTATCGTTAATCCTTTGACGCACGTAACTACTAGTGATGCGTTCTAATGAATACGATTACGGCTGTGTCGTAACAATAATTAGTATCGTAATTTTAATTGGATTACATTAATAAAATCATAAAAATATTAAAATTCTTTGCTAGCTAATTCCTGTTATAATCGATACACTTAAGGAAAGTTTTATACTGCATTAAAGGTTTAACAATAAGCTTAGACTCATGAAAAAGCCTTTAACATTAATAATAACAAAGGGATAAACGATTACATAGTCATGAGAATTTAATAATAAATGGATAAGCAATCAAATGTAATAAAATAAATACACGCGAAGAAATTAAAAATTCCCGACCTATAATGTTTTCGCGCGACAAGGTAATTTAATAGAGTTCTTCACGTAAGACAAAGTCCTGCAAAGTCAATGAATGTTTTTCGCGCGACAAGTTAGTTTAACAGAGTTCTTTGCATATAATGAAATTTCTTATATAAGATCCTCATTTATTGACTAAATCTATTATTTGATACAGTAATACGTAAAAATATTATCAAATATTCAAATATATGTTAATATAATTAGTATGATAGTTAAAATATTATAAGTACTGAATTATAAAAATTTACCTTTTAAAGTTCTTTACAGCCTTTAATTCAAAAATACTGCTTCTGTATTATTGCGCTGGAAATGTCCAAAAATTTTTTTAAAAATTTTAAGCATCCTACTTTTTTTCTGAGTCTGTACCATTTGGTAGCACCATCCACAGCTAATCTATTCTTAAAAACAGCCATTCAATTCTTGAGAATTACTATCTTTTTAGCAAATTTTATAAAAATAAGAATGCAAGATTATCAGTGAATTAAATAAATTGCTAGAAATATTAACATTAAATAATTACGATAAAGTTTAGAGAAAACTCTCTTTTTCTTGATACTCAACTGTACGATAATATGAAGTTCATTCTCCTCTACTTTGCTATTTTATTTTCCAATACTTCTTACGGTTAGTGATATTTGGCTCATCGTGAGATTTATATATCATAAAAAGATTATCGCTATAGAATATTTAAGTCATATGATAAATAACGATTATATAATAATTATAAGTTATTGTATGGTGGATGAAAAAATATCGGTACGGTGGTATGGTGTATATCAGTTATCGGATCAAATATTTGTCGGAGATATATGGGCCGCAACGCGGCCATATACCTCTGACAGGTATTTGATCTGATAACTGATATATATCTATACCATTGTGTCGATTTTTTATCCATCCATACAATAACGGTATTATTGTCCGGCTGTTGTTACGTCTGCCGCACCAAAATTTTGATCATACGTATTTGTACGGTTGAATTTTAAAATTCTTGTTAGACAGATTAAATATCGGCTCTGTCTATAAGAATTTTAAAACTCAGCCGTACAAATACGATCAAAATTTTGGTATGGCAGTAACAACATTGCCGTACAATAATGATGCGAGATAGTACGTTTTGGTAACCAATATATTTATAGGCGGTGACCAATTTTTCTACGAATCATACAATCCAATGACTTTACAAAGACTTAAGATTATTTGAATCTATTTAAAGTCGGTCACATTTCCTAAATTTATAATAGTGTTCGAATATTGTTGTGGCGGGGACCTATAAGGATTTCCCGGTCCTGTTATGTGTCTTTGTGCTCACGTGACTCCCTGTTATTAGTTGCTCCGTTTAACCTCGATTTCCGAGAAGTATTAACAATGTACACGATGCTGCAGTTCAAAAATAATTCCTCAAAAAACAAGAAAATAAAAAAGAATAAAACAATAAAAAAATAATAAATTAAAGATTAGACCATGCAAGGTTAATTTTTCGTATTGCATAACCCGCCGATCCAATTTAACCCCTCTCCAATCTTTCTTTATCGGCATGCAGCAGATCATTTCTTATAAAGTTTATGATTAGCGTTAGCCATCTTATTAATTGGTTGCATT
>QKWP01002051.1:79198-90377 GCA_003550325.1 Gigaspora rosea | reverse complement strand
TAAGCTAAAAGCTTGTGGGTAGAAGGTCAGAAAGCTAGGGTTTATATATCTTTTGAAAAGTAATAAAACAATAAAGTAATAAAGTAATAAAACAATAAAACAATAAAGTAGTAATGTAATAAAGTAATAATGTAATAAAGTAATAAAGTAATAATGTAATAATGTAATAAAGTAATAAAGTAATAAAGTAATAATGTAATAAAGTAATAAAGTAACACAACTATACAATAATAGAAACACTTAGAATATTCTAGCGTTTAGAATTTAGAAACCTGTTCTATAACAACATTATTAATAACACCGTTAGAATCAAGATGAGAACTGAAGTTATCAATAGGAAGGACAATACCTGCCAACTTTCCCGAGAGCGTAGACATGCTACATTCTACAGGATTGTAAGCAGATTGTTCAGGGGCATGGGTTCTGATAGTAAAGGATCTAAGTTTAATTCTATAAATAATTTACAATATTCTTTGATATTTTTTAGATGCCTGGGTTCTTGTTGGGACCACTGTCGACAAGCAAGACCAGAATTGGTTTGAATTCATTCTCAAGTTTCAACTTACTACTTAGAATAGGATTTTCTACCATTTGTATTAGATCGACCATATGAGTTAAGGATAAAGTTTTAAGTAACCATTGTGGACGGATAAAAATTGACAATTGACCATTACGCAACGAATCATTTGAATCTTCCGGGTCAATTGTAAGGTAAACCGAAGGAATTAATTTTTGTTTGCTTCCTTTGGGAAAATCATGATCGGGTACTTCAACTGGCTCACGGGCCGTTTGTATAGTCTTAAATGTTCTCCCAACTGCCGGTATTCCGAGTGGAACTTTTGCCTTATCGTCCTGTGATTAATCACAAAATAAGAGGCAAAAGCACTGGCAAATTGTTTTGCACCTTTGACCATTTGCAAACAATAGTGCTCATCTATATGTTCGGGCATTTCATTTCTAGATACCGAGTTGATTTGAATTGCCATGGGATGGTAGTGTCTCTTAGCATTCAAAGAGTTAACTTGCTTGGGCCATGTATATGTATATAAACAGGTACGCAACATGTAAATTTGATATTTATCTTCCATTTCTTTTTTTAAATGAGTATTGGTTCGTACTTTGATGACTTCTTTTCTTCTTTTTTTTGCAGCACTACCGAATTCAATACACGAATGCATCTTCTCAGGAAGGTCAGGATTTAGAAGAAGAAAAGATGGCCGCCCAGGTGAATCGTATCTGATAACTTCTCACCTATTTTCTAAAGCGTCACGTTTCTTTGCTTGGCATTGGCTTGTGCAGCTGCATGCTGCTTTAATTTTTGTCTTTTTTTTTCATTATCAATTTCTTGCTTAGCTTCAGTGATTTGGGTTAAAAAATCATAACGTCTTTTAGGATTACGGGCAACTCTATACAATGTGTTTAATTCGTCAAGCCGTTCTTTAGCATCTTTTTGTTTAGCTAAAGAATTTTTCTGAGCGGTTGCGTTATAGTACGGCGTTTCAGTTTCTATTGTAGAAGAACTAATTTCAGATGATATAACCGAATATGGTGTAGATGACGAAGAGTTAATGCTATTTGATATAGCTAATGGTGATATAGACGATAGAGAACTGGTTTTATTTAACCCAGCCGAATGTGATGTAGAGGAAAGAGATAGATACGAAAGAGGTTGAAGTGGAGTCTGTAAGTAATTATTTATTTGATTTTCTATTATTGTTTTATCTAAATTTCTTACGACCTTCCATTTTTCTTGAGCTTTTGTAAAAATATCTTGCTTTTTAGGAGACGGGTTTCTCATAGAAACGGCCATATAATAAGCATACGCGTTACAAAAATTTTCATACAAATTGGAAGGATTTTTGAATATATATTTTTTATCAAAGGTTGGAGTTTTTAAAAACGTTTGCATTTTTTTTTGATTTTACAGAGTATCTATGATATTTATATGTAAATATCAAAGGGTTAATATTGATTACCAGAGAGTGATAGGAAAGTTGACCACGAATTCCTGGACATAATTGCACATGTATATGTACGTTTGTACATGCATACGTGCGCCTACTTATTGCTATTCATATATCATTCACAAACATGATATTATTGAATCTTTCTTGGTCTTTGAATTTATAGGTTAATGTATACTTAAGGATGCACATCGTTATAAGAAAGTTTGTGAATGATACATAAATAGCGATAAGTAGACGCACATATGCCTTTCTAAACCAAACCCCAACACTATGCAAGTTGATATTATTGAATCTTTCTTGATCTTTGAATTTATAGGTTAAAGGATGCACATCGTTATAAGAAACTTGCATAGCGTTAGGGTTTGGTTTAGAAAGGCATATAGGTTAGTTGATTTTGGTAGATTTCGCCGACAGCCGTTTCATCAACGATCTACCTTTAGCCAACGCTAACCATAAAGTAAGCCTACCCTAAATCAGGCCAAATTTGTCAACGAAATAGTTGTCAGCGAAATTGGTCTATATCGGGTTAGTCTGTACCATTATGAGTTCGGGACTTTTTAGTATAATAAAAATTATACATTGGATGATCTAAGCTCGGGTAAAATAGAATTTCTCTAAAAATACTATTATTTAATTTTAAAATGTATAAATGTATAAAAATTTTATATAATAATTATAAATTTTAGTCAAGTTTTGTACACATAAATTGTTTTTACATAAATATATCGATATTTCACACTACAGTAAGCATATTATTGCAAATCAAAGTTTAATTTAAAACTTTTGATTTAAAGTTTGTGATATTCTTAAAGTATAATATGTAATAATTAAATATTATATGAATTAGTGATATACATCGTGTCATACAGATATGTGCATATATATACTGCTTTCTTTTTTTAAAAAAAAGAGATGTTATAACGAAGCTAGTTCGATTGATTATAACAAATCAATACTGAAATTTCACAATACATTCAAATTTAAATTTTGGAAAGGAAGTTTTTCCAAGAATTAACTCTTACCATTACTGAACTAGTGCATATCACAAAATTGTACATGCACATTGTGTATGCATACCGATATATACTATCTGCAAGCATCGAACAATGGCATATTATATATCATCTGATTCAAAAACAATCAAGATACAGTATGTATATATGCTCGTACGTACATAAGTTTGTATATATACAATTCTTAAATGAATAATCCGCTAAAGCTAATATTCTAATTTTAAATAGAACAATTAAAGAAAAATTCTATATAGTTTAGAATAGATATATATATATAATTTATATAATAAAACAAAAGTTTTTTTATTATTAATAAATTTTAAATATACGTGAAATCTGATTGGCTATCAGGTGAGGGGTGGGGGTGGGTTTCAACGGGTTACTAGTAAAAATAAATCAGCTGATTTCTGGAAACCCCCTAATCGAGCATAATATAATCGAGTCAATTCACTTTTTCCTTTTATAGTAGTAAAACTTTAAACACTTGTATTATTTAAAAAGATCTATATATATTATAAAGTTTTCCATAGTGACTTTAAATTTTTTATAGTTATACAAAATCTATAATTCTGATTGGTTTATATTATATGATTGTTGAAACAATTTGTAATACCCAATCTTTAAACATATATTTCTTAATAAAGATCTAACTAATTTTAATAATTTTATACTATTAGAATTAAAAAAATCTATTTTACAACTTTTTTTTAGAAATTAAAAGTAGTCAATATAATTTTTTTAATTTTAAAAAAATTTTACAGTCTATATTATATATAATTTGCAAATAGTATACTCTACTCTTAAAAAAAGTTGTTAGTTTAAGAATTTCTGTACTATAATACTAATGTTTTTTATTGTTTGGCAGAACATAGCACAATAATTAGAACAAACAAAACACATGTAATTAGTATTTGATATTGTAGTATTTTTATTTATTTATTTTGTAGTACTAATAGGTTTTTCTTTAAAATAAACATAGTAAGATTGTTTGATGAAATATAGCATAATAGTTAGAACAGACAGAGTATATATAATTAGTTTATAATAGTATTCTTTTTTTTAATATATATTTGGCAGTACTAATATTTTTTTTTTAGAATAAGGATAGACAAAGTAAATGTAGTTAATATATTATCACCAAAATTTGCACGGGGATTACTATCGATTTTTATCATTATTGGATAGTAATCGATTTAAATCCCCTATAACGAGGACTAACAATTAAGATAGTAATCGATAATAATCGGTAATAATCGATAGATATCAGATTAAAAATCACGAATAACAATACTATTATACTGTATACTTATTTTTAAACATTTTACAGATTTTCGCATATTTTTGCATGTTTTCACAAGGTTTCGCAATTTAATATAAAATTTTATATTTTTTATTTATTTTTATTTATTATTATTATACATTATATTTTCATTAAATATATATTTTTAATCAATATTATATATTTTATTATATATTATTATACATTTTTTACGAAAAAATAAAAAAATAACAAAAAACATAAAAACAAAAAAAAATAATGAAAAAAACAAAAACGAAAAAAATAGTAATATTTTGAACCTTTTTGCACTTCGTTGCATAATGCTAGCTCTATATACTTATTTTTTCACCTTGCAGTTAGCTATTATTTCTTTTCTTCTTTGTTTTAACTATAATATTCGCTTATATTCGCTTATGTTCGCTTATATTTGCTACTTTCTAAAATAAAAAAAATGACAAAAAAAATAAACCCAAAAAAAACGAAAATAAAAAAATAGTAATATTTTAAACTACTTTCATACTTCGTCGTATAATAATAGCTCTATATACTTATTTTTCTTACCCAGATGTAGTTAGCTATTATTTCTCTTTTTCTTTGTTTAACCATCACATTCGTTTGTATTCACTAATATTCGCTCATATTCGCAACTTTCTATTAAGTATAAAAAAAAAACAAACAAAAAACAAAAAACAAAACTGAAAAAATAACAAAAAAAACAAAAAAAATAAACTATTATATTTGCTTATATTTGCTTATATTCAACTATATTCGCTTATATTTGTAATCTCCATTTCCCTAAAGTAAGAGTTTGTGATCTTGCAATTTAGAAATCATTGAAGGTTTTCGCAAAGTGCCGAAATAAAATAAATTAATAAAAATAAAAAAATAAAAAACAAAAAACATGAAATGAAAAATAAATAAAACGAAACCTTGCAAAAACTTGCAAAAACTTGCAAAAACTTGCATTCTTGAACTTTCGAAATTGCTAAAGAAAGTAGTTGTATGTTCTTGCAAAGTGTCGAAAGTCTGAGTTGGCTTGCGATAAGTGCCGAAAAGTTATTGGATTTCTTGCAAAGTGCAAAAATAAAATAAAAAAATTAAAAAATAAAAAAAAATATAAATAAAAAAAACAAAACAAAACTAAATGAAACAAAACAAAACTAAACGAAACTAAATGAAACGAAGAAAAACGAAAAAACAATGTAAAATTAATAGAAGATCTAAATTATAAACAAAAAAAATAAACAAAGATCTAATCTGATCTTGTATTACAATAATCGAAAATCATCGAAACATTTCGAAAATATTAGTCAAATGCGTTCTTGATATAATTCAGGTTACAGATCGTCCTAAAATATTTCGAATATATTCGAAATATTAAAAATAAAAAAGAAAAAGAGAGAGAGGAATAAAAGAAAAAGAGGGGTAAAAGGGAGAGGGGGGTAAAAGGAAAAGGGGTAAAAAGGGAGAGGGGTAAAAATTGGCCAAAACGGCTTTTTTTTTTTAAGTTTTTTGGCACACTTTGTGGTATATATTTTTATGATCCTTGGTAGCTTATGGATCAAATGGGCTTAAGAAATTTTGAACTTTTTTTTTTTTTTTTACCCGGTGACTTGGGTTGAAATTTTTGTGACGGGTATGTAATCGTTAAAGATCTGTTAATCGTTATATATCGTTTTAAATAATTATGATAATAAGGGAGCCTACTTTTATTACCTGATTTTCTAGGGAGGAGGGATCAAAAATTTTGGAAATTATATATAACACATGATAATTTTCATATCTAGGAGGGGGGTAAGGGCTACTAATAAACTGAAATCAGGTAATAAAAGTAGGCGCCCTAATCGATTTATAGATATATAATGATTATAATATATAAAATGATATATATCGATTATAGATATATATCGATTTTCAACCAGTTAATCGATATATATCGTTATTTTTTAATCGATATAAAACGATTAACTGTTGTATATCAATTAATATCTATATATAAAATTTCGTGATGATGATACTATTGTATTTTTTTATTTTGTAGTACTAATAGTTTTTTTTAGAATAAATATAGTATATTTGATTAACAAAACATAGTATAATAGTTAGAACAGACAGAGCATATATAGTTAGTATATGATAGCATTCTTTTTTTTAATAGATATTTTGTAGTACAGTCGGACCTCTCTAAATGCAACCTCTCTATATGCATATCTAAGTAAAATTTCGCTAAATACATGCCTTTTTTTGGCCCAACTTAATATAATACTTATAGATTTTTATCTTTCTAAATGCATAACCTCTCTAAATGCATATTTTTAAAAATTTTTACTATGGTCCCGACGCTATGCATTTAGAGAGGTCTGACTGTACTACCATATATTTTCAAAAATAAGTTACTTTGAAAATAAGCTATCTCTAATTTTTTTCAAAAATCTTAAAAAATATATTAATAGTTACTATATATAAAAGTCCAAATTTTACTAAGTAAACTTCAAAAGTGCAATTAAGTAAACTTGTTTAAAACATCAAAATATATTTATAATAAAAATTTCAAGTCATTTGGACAACTTTTTATTAGTATGTTTTTTAATTTTTCAAAAAATTTAACAATTCGAAAATAAGCTACTTCATATTTTTTTGTGTAATTTTTGGTCGGAATATATGGGGGTAGTGAATTGACTTGCAAAAAAAATTATTGATTGATAATTGATCCAAAAATTTTTTTTAATTGATCAAAAATCAAGGATACATGCTTGATCGAGTATGATCGATCAAGCATATAATTTATAAGCTCGAGTAGATATAATCAATCAATCATTATTGATCAATGATATTATATTTACTAGTTAAAAAATATTATATTAAAAAGAATAAGGTCATGCAACCTTATAAAATTACATCTTTTCTTGAAATTGTATCCACATAATGTGACCCGATAAGAGGCTAACACAATGCCCCCGATATTAATAATCACTATTTTCATCAAAAATTTTCGGGCATATAAAACATTAACGTTAGACATTTAGATCAGAAATTAAATAATATCTTGGGTGAAATCATATTAAAAAATTTTTAATCGATCAATTTAATACTTAATTGATCGATCAGCATTATCAATCATTGATTGACCTATTGTCGCTTGAGCCTATTAATTGGTGCTCGATTATTGACCAATGGTCGAGTATAATATAATCGAGTCAATTCACTATATAAGGGGCATGCGAAATTTGAATCTGTGCCCGGTTTGTCAATCATCACGCATGATTTATGTGTAACATCTACGCTTAATCCAGTTTGTCAATCAACACGTATGTGTAACATCACATATTTCAACACTTAAATCTAGATATCTAATTCTTCTTGCATTTCATAGATGTACAACCCAAATAGTTAAATACGGTCAAACTCTTTTTATACCAAACAGAACTAAAAATTTTCGAATTTTATAATAGTTCAGTATAAAAAGAGTTATGGTTTTATAAGAAAACATAGTAATTTTATATAGCGAACAGCCAGAACCAACAGTTCATTATAAAAAGAGTTGACTGTATTTGAAAACAAATTTTGTAAAGGCCAAAATATTATACCTTTATAAAAATGAAGTTATGATGCTATTTTTATTTTACGTATCAAATAAATTTTTTTTATTATTCAAAATAAAAAAAAACTATTTTGAATTTTTTTTAAAAAAAAATTTTTTATATTAAAATAAAGAAATAACTATATAGCTTCATTGTAAGAACATAATATTGTCTCCACAAAAATTTTATTTGAAATCATTAAACTGTTCGGACTATATGTCTATTTGAAATTCATAAAAAGTATCATAGCATAAGATCTACATAAAAAATCCTTATTAAGCTTTTCATATTATACTACATCATAGTTTTGAATTATACTTAATTAAAGATAAACAGTAATAGCATCCTAGCATATTTTCTTATTTTCTTACAGTGATAGTATCTTAATGTTAATATTAACATATTGCAAACTAAGTAGCTAACTTATCTATTTTACTTTACACCATTAGGTCGATTTTCTTTCAAAGTTTGATATAAGTTATGTGGGTTCTTGCATCTCAGTATTAACTTTTGAGTTATTTATTGGTCTTCCTTTGGTGCACTTTATTTAGTTCATGGTTTAAACCAACTTTATGTCGAGAAGCAGTAGCAACTTGACCCCGTATTTTCTTTCCTCCTCGTTTATAAATGCTACCATTAACCCAACCTGCCTCCCAACCACAAGTTTGGAGAAATAAAGCTATTGCCAAAAGAAATCTAATTCATAGATCATTTGCAGTGCACCTCATATTAAAAATATTAAGCTTACTAAAAATCTAAAACAATATGAAACATTTTATTTTAGTATATTTGAGCTATAATTACTAATAAATAAAACAAGGATATAATAGTTGTCGAATTAGTCAGAATTCAACAATTGAATCTAATCGTACATACAAAATTTGATGAGAAGATTTTAAATATATAGTTTAAAGTATTTTAAAAATAGTGTACATTAAAAATAAAACCAAAGTTTCATACCCCATTTTACAGCTATTGCAAAATAATTAAAAATAATCAAACTTTTAAAAAAGACGCTTAATATTACTCTAAAATGTACAAATAATACCCGGCTTTAACTACAAAATAATTAGATCATTTAGTAGTTTACCTACTGTATAAGTGTGAAATAACACCCATCTGCGTATTAATTAATTAACCTGTGTATATTTTGAATACGCTCATATGTTATTTCAAATTAAGGATTGATTTTTTTGAATCCAATACAGTCAATCATCCATAAATACATATAATTTCAATTTCAAAATAACGCCTATGAGCATTATTTTGTGCTCATACAGTATTAAAATAAGGTTGTGTAATTATTAATATTATTATGTTCTGAATCANTTTCAATTTCAAAATAACGCCTATGAGCATTATTTTGTGCTCATACAGTATTAAAATAAGGTTGTGTAATTATTAATATTATTATGTTCTGAATCATAACTATGTCAACAGTTATTAAAATTTAAATGACTGCAATTATGGATCTCATTGAAGAATAAGTACTAAAACCTTGTATTAATTTTGTAGTTATTTGAACTGTTCCAAACTTCTTTCGTAGATTTAAAACTATATAAACTGGGTTTGACATTGAGATAAATGAGACTTTGTGCCGTTAATTATATTTTTCTTGCAGATTCGAGTTTATGTGAAACTCTACTTATACTATCAGTAGATATTAAAATAAGTATCTAAAACATTGCATCATTTTGTATCATCGATTTTAAATGTAATAATTTTAATCTATTCTTACATATTAGGAAGAATTTTCTAGAAAAATGTAAACCAAAGAACCATAAAATCAAATTTTTTTTTATTACACCTGACCTAGCCAATAAGTATTAGTTTTCTATTGTTTTGATTATTTTTTTATGTTGTACTTGATCTAGCCAATAAACTTTAAGAATTTGATAACACACAAAATCAGGTGTACTATTGATCCGCCTGTAGACAATTAATTATTTGAAGCTTTTTTCCAATTGTGTAATATCAACCAAAAAATATAAACATACCTAATACAACCAGTGAATACCATGGAATTAATTTTAAACAATATTTCTTATTCTGACACTATAAATATGAAGGCTTTAAATATCTTTGATCCTATTATAAAAAATACACTGCCTTCTAACTACAAATATTTCATAGATGATTTTGAACAATTTCCATCACACAACTTTTTGGGTGCTTATAAAACGCCCTTCAAGACCAACTATCGTATAAACATTTACCAATTGAAGAATCCAAAGAATGGCTTCAAAAATTTATGGATTTGTATAAAGTAACAATGAGAGAAACTCATGGACGTACTATCAAAGGCGTGCACTATATTTTATCAAACTGATTTTATTGTATCCATAGACACGCTTATACATGAGGACGAAATTGTTTCGGGTTCTAAAACCTGAAATTAAAATTTGAAGACAAAATTGTTTTTGACCTATTTTACTTGAAAGACGAAATTATTTGATACTTTTTTTGAATAGACGAAATTATAAGGAACATATTTATATAAATTTTATTTGTTCTTCCTTATAAAAACTTTTAATTTTCTCTAATGAAGACGAAATAGGTCATTTTTAAAAATCAATTCGGTGGCATCACTAGCCACGCTGTAAAACAGAAGCAAGGAAAAAAAAACAATAATGAATCTTTATTTGGAAAATACACAGATACAAGACATCAATTGCTCTATAGAAAATACACGAATACGAGATACCAATTGCCCTGCAACATTAAGTATTCAAGTACTTAAAAGATCTGATCCTTACCCATGTTCTATTTCTTTATATTTTCATCATAATCATCCTCTCAACTCTAGTCATGTCATGGGTTTTTGTCCATTATCCAATGAAACAAAAAGTAAAATTTTTAGACTCTTTGAAAGTGGTCATAATTAGAGATTAGGCCCGGTTTAAAATTTAATTCCGGGTAACCCGTCCGCTTATTAAACTCTTACTCGGGTAACTACCCGGTTAATCTCAAATAATCCGGCTGACCCGGTTAACCCGGTTAACCCGGTTATGATTATATAAGAATAGACGTTTCACATGATTATAGATAATCTTTAAACCAAAATTGGTTTAAAACATTAATTCGCAGATTCAAATTCGTTTAACGTTAATAAATTCAAATGCATTTTATTTATAAAATGTTAAATACATGTTTGAAAATATAGTCTATACTTAAAAGTTAAGATTAGTGTTCTGACCCGGGTCAGATAATAGTGACCCGACGGGTTAGACATTTAGCCCGGGTCATGAGAGGGAGAGAGAAAAAGAGAGAAAGAGAAGAAGAGAGAAAGAGAGAGAGAGAAAAATAAAGGGAAAGTTTTTTTTTTTTTTTTTTTTTTTT